>OX578134.1:125162490-125377490 GCA_951213105.1 Amaurobius ferox
AATGAAATTTTTAGTTGACGTATTTTGAAGATATAAAAACTATTTCTGTAAAATAAACGAAAGTGCTTCGGAAACGAAGGGAATGTATAAGAATAAAAATCTCAGGAACGCAAATTATAGTTCATGGAACTACCTGGATTTTCCTCAATGACAGAGATTTTTTTAAACAAAGTTAATATTTATACACATTATAAGTCATTGTAGAAAGTATCTATGTAGATGGTCTATTCATTCATATCTTGGTTTTTATATTCCTTTTCACTTTAAGTGATTTATTTGGTGAGAATGTGTTAATGTGTATCATTAATGTATTAATGTATCATTATATCTGTACTTAAGATAGTAAAAGAAGCAGTCTATGTATTATACAATGCAACAATTAACAAAAAACTGCAAATCTTACTGAAATCGAGACTTAAAATCAATAATATCAAAATATACATTATTAGAATAAAAATAGATAGGTATAAATTCATTGGTGTCCAAAACTTAAGGACGAACCGTGTTTATGCAAATATTTTTGTCCGCATCCACATGTTGACATAATTTTATTTCTAATACGTACTAACGCTTTTTATATTACACAAAATGTGGTATAAATTTAGTAAAAATTTAATCACAATAATCTTTGAAATAAAAGTTACAAATTTTCTAAGGAAGCAATTGATTCTAAGCATGTAATGTCTGTGTATTACGGACAAGCAGTGGCAAGTTTATTAAGCAAGTTTATAAAGCAAGTTTATTTAAATTGCGTGGGTGGCCTATTCATTTTCCTTGATGTTTTCTTTGACATTTATATTCTAATTAAAATGGAAATTCCCCTGTATTGTGCTTTCTTGCATATAACAATTTTTAATCGAATCCATAGAGGATTCCATAATCCCAACCGGGTTCCACTTTAATAATTATTCAAATTATCAGCAATTAAGTTTCATTGTAATTCAGTTATTACAGCAAACTTTGGTTTATCCAGCACTCATTGTTTCAGAGTTCCCGATAATTCGGCACGCCTCTAATTCGGCACTTACAATAATATTCTGATGTGTTGACAGGTAGATGTGCTGACAGATGTGTTGATAGGGCGATGTGTTAACAGGGACAGATGTGTTGACAGAGTCAGATGTATTGATAGGAACAGATGTGTTGACAGAGCTAAAGGAATGGGGAACGATAAGTTTGGGGCACTGCCTCGCCTGAACAGTTTACGAAAGAATGCTGGTAGAATAGCTGGTAATGAACTTATAGAATAGGAAGTAGTATTGAGCACGCGTTTGTTGCATATAGTCCGAAAATTATGTTGGTCGTACCATTGGCTTGTACTGAGGTACATCTACTATAATAGATTCAATGATGTTAATTCCGTATTTTTGTTAATTAACGTTTACCAGATAATTTTTAGATTAATTTAATTTTTCATTATGTATTGTACACTGTAATTCAACCTGTATAACGCTTAAAGTAAAATCATTCACATTTATTATTAATTATTATTTTGTTTTAACTTAACTTTTTCTTTTTCTGCCCTGTTTTAGTTCGACATCTGATAATACGGAAAATTTGGTAACAGCTGAAGTATGGTAAGGATTAGCGTAAGTTTACTGCATATTTTATTTTATTATATAAAATTACTAAAATGTATAGCATGAAACTGTATTTGTAAATTTTGCTATCTGGTCTTCTGCTCCCCAAATTATTATATTTTATCACGCTTCGCCACTGTTTTCAATTATTTCTACATTTATTGTGAATCCGTCCAATCAGAGTCATAAGCAACAAGAACTTTATTTTGCAGAAAACCCATTATGTCTGGTCCTCTTCTGCACCGATTATAGACTAAATTTAACATAGATGTTGTGGTTTTGTAATATGGAAAAGAGAAACATAACGTAGTAATTAAATTAAATCTCGAGTTAGACTTGAAAAGCTTTTCATTATTATTTCAAGTCTTAGATTGTTCTTTCTATTAATTTCACTCTTCCATGTATTAAGTACACTTTTCACTGTATTTCTCTTCCACAAGCCCCATAATATCTTTAAAAACCCTGTTTTGATTTACTAATTTTTCTTTGGATTTTAATTCATACACTGCCAAAAACTTCTTCCGTAGTCTATCAGATATTTTTTTGTTTCTAACTGTGAAAAATTTTACTTTCTGAAAAATTTTATTTCCAGACATCCTATTTATAGCTTCCGTTAAAAATCACTGGCAATTTTTACAACTATTGGTTTCACTAAATTTGGATTATTGTCCACTTTTGTTAACTCAAACTCAAATGAACTGTCATGTAGTGTTTACACTTTATCATAAATAACTTTCGTGATATTAAAATTAACTTTATATTAACATTTAAAATATTTTAAACACTACAATGTATAGGTATATATATAATTTTTGTGTCATCACAGATTTAAAATCTTATAAATATATTATATTTAATATTTCGATAGATTTTCGTTAAACTTCTTTGAATGAATATTTATTGCTCATTTTATATCTGTTGTTAATACAAAGTCAAACCATTTAATTATAAATTATTTTTTTATGTACACTGGTGGGATTCTAAAATTCAAGGGAAATATTTGTCTACATATTTTTCAAGCCAAACGTCTCGGGAATTGCGAATCTTCGAATTGATTTATAATCCTGGAAAATTCTTGGCATGAAGAATGTTCTATTTGTTATCAACAATAATTTGTTTGCAACGCATTATACTGGAATCTTTTGGATTGGAGGAATCTTCTTGCATCGCAATAAGAAAGAAATTTTAAGCCGCTTCTAAAGTAAGCGTCTTTGCCCGAAAGATATATTTCCCAGCTTTAACGAAGCACAATGTTATACTATTACGATACATTTAGAATTATTTTCATTCTCACGGTAATCTCCCTTTAAAGATTAAGTTTGAAAATCCGTATTTGTGCAGAATGCCATTAATATTTTTCATACTTTTATATTTCTAGCTTTGATTAATATGTATCTTTCTGCTTTAAATTTATAAAAGATAAATTCATATCTAACTATTTGGATACTAGATATAATCTGTACTATTTATATTACATTAAAAATAAGTGTCTGTTAAGATTGTGCATTTCATAAAATATGATTTTGCCAAAAGTCTGTACATTTATTTTGTAATAACATCAGCGAACAACAAAAAAATGTAAATAAAGTATGAAAATAGAAAATATATAATATATAGATAATTAATTATTGAATCCAATGGAGTAATGCCTATTTATTATCATGCGAATTATATGTATATAATCATTATGAAATATTATAAATTATATATACATATGTTACCGCTAAATTGCAGAAATCAGTTATTCTAGATTACTTAAGTAATGTGCAGATTAACTAGGGTGATCCGTTAAAGTGCCGAAAATTGTTTCATTTCGCAAATTACCTAGGTAATCTGCAAATTACCTAGATAATCTGCATATTACCTACTAGGCACTCGTTAAAGTTAAAATAAGTTCTTTGCTGGAACAACACCAACATTTCTAAAGAATCAAGTTAATACAATTAAACAATCAACAAATTAGTTGATAGAATCAATCTTCGATCAATTAAAAAACTATTATACAAAGAATCAAACGGTTTAAAATATTATTACAATTAAGGAAATGAATTTGCAAAACTTATGATAAAATTATGCTTACTTATTAGTGCAATCTAAATATTGGTGATACATTGAATTCCATAGCAATTGGTTTTTGCGACAAGTACATCTATTTGTGGTACATTTAGAATTGCAGTCACATTTTCTGAAAGTCTACCCTGTACCAAGGGATTGTTTAGTGCTGTTTGACATAAAGATATTTCTGCAGCAGGGACATCTTCTTTCGTTTAAAATTTCTCTTTGCAAACACTGAATTCAGATTTTGCATACAATTGTTTTAAAATACCCGTTTTAGTACCAAGTTTATAAAAGCCATCCTCTGTTTTACTAAGAACCACAGCTAAAATCGATTGGGCATTAGTTTTTGCTCTGTCAACTTGGGTACTTTAATTCTCACAGTCACACCTTCATCGACATTTGGGTGCTTTGCATTAGAAACTGCTAACATTTTCTTTGTTTGCTTTTCTAAACATTTCTTGGCTTCAACACGCTGTATTTTCTGAACCATATTCTTTTTTCAGATGTTGCACAATACATTCTTACCATACCCTTCCTCTTTAGGATATATTTCACCACAAATTACGTGAACAAACATATCACACGATTTACACTTGTGAGCACCTGATGCGGCTTTTGAGCAAACAATACAGACCATGTCTTGTATAGTACTCTTTACAGGCTCTGTACGAAACTGTGATGGCGATTCTGCTGAAGTTGAGGGTAACTCAGTGATGACTTCTTCAACATGCAGAGGTGATTCCTTGGAGGTGCAGGGTAACTGAATACTCATCATAACTGTATCCTCAATCAACGGTGTAGAAGGCAGTTTAAGATTACTATCGATAAATTCTTGTATTTCTATAGGAGATTCTGTAGAAACAGGGGATAACGTAATGTCCTCTTGAGTAAGTATTGACTGTGATCCAATAATCACAGTCTCTTGTGAATCTTTCAAGGTCTTTTTTCAAGGTTTTTTTACAAGGTCTTCTTCAGTATTTATCGAATGTGTTATAATAGAAGAAGACAATCCCACTTTTGCGGAACAACCGAACATGGCTTCGTATGGACTTATTTTAATTGGAAAATGATAGCCACGATTCTTCATGAATTTTACAAATCGTACGCCCTCACTCCACTTGTTAGTTTGGTTATCAGGCATACAATTAGTGAGCATGTTTTCAATGTCTTGGTTCGCTCGTTCTACACTTCCTTGACTTTGACTGTGTCTAGGTTTGCCATTAACCATTTTGATTTCAGGCCACAACCGTGTTACACATTCTAAGATTTTATTACAAAATTCGCGCCCGTTATCATAAAGCAAAATACTTGGAGCGCCAAAAGGGAGAAAAATATTAAGCAAGTTATAGGCTACTTCATCCGCCCGTTTTGATGTCAGCGGCTTCAATATAACAAATTTTGTTAAGTGGTCTTGGTATACGACAAGAAACTTAAACTTTCCATCCAGTTGAGATTGGTAATCGATGAGATCCACCTGACATCTGCTATTGAAATGCGATGAAATAATCGGCTTTATAACAATCCCTTTTTTTGGCACTTTTTTTTGTTTGTTGACAAGGTTCGCATAAATCCAAAAACATTTTTATTTGGGTTTGGGTTATGTTTTTATAAAGTATTCTTCCACCGTGGCCAATTGACAAATGAGTAGAATACTATATGTCAAACAATTCTTCGGCATTAACAAACTTTTTCACACTTTCTTGCGCATATGACAACGGCTCAATGAGTTTTTCGCAACCTTGTACACTCAATACATCATACCTTGAATTATTCGATAATCTCGAGTGGATTTTTTCTTCTTGGAAACTTTTCTTCGCTTTACAATTTCAATTATGGAATCATACTTTCGTTTTGTCATTAAAACACTATTATATTTTGAATCTTCGCTAAAGAAGTTTGTGAAGAATCTTTTTTTCTTTTTACTCACTAATTCGGTGCTTGTTGCATACTAAGAGCTAAATTTATCTGCTTTAAATAAAATCACGACACAAATTTACGCGCTAGCAGGCAGAAACGAATTTAAAAACAGAATTAGCTATGCCACGCACTCGTAGCCGACGCAGATTATGAGAAATAAAAACAAACGGCGACGACAAGACGCTGGGGAAACCAAACTAAAAGTGGAGGGAAAGGGGAAAGAAGTAGGGAATGGAAATGAGAGAAACAAACTTTTGAACTTTAACTATACGGAAGCCGTTAATTTGCACATTACGTTGTTAAAATGCGGAAAACTTTTGATTTAGCACGTTAACTGAGCAAATCAGTTAATCTGCAGATTAGCTAGGTAATGTGAATATTAACGGCTGTCGAGCTTCAGCGGTAACATATATATGTTATCGGCAATGTATGAAAGCCGGTATTCTATAGAATACCTAGGCATTATATAGAATACCGAAAACTGGTCGGCAATCTATGAAACGATTAAAATTTCACTGATTTCCTAGGCATTCTGTAGAATGCCAAATGCCAAACCGGCAAAGTATGAAATACATCTCCGATTCATTCCTTTTTTCATATTTTGCCTAAATAGTATTTGTCATTCTATAGAATGCCTAGGAATTATATACAATGCCTAGGGAAAGTATATAATAATTCTCAAACTTCATACTTTGCCTAACAGAAGTCGGTATTCTATAAAATGCCTAGGTATTCTATAGAATTCCGGCATTTCATACATTGCCGGTAACATATACATTATAAAAAATACATTCGGTTATAAATTATATATACAATTATAATCGTTAAGAACGAGGGATCGAACCTAGGTGTATTTCATTAAGCATATACATGTACATGTACAGTACATGTATATACATGTACATATGAAGCATGTACATGTACATTCTGCTACTTAGATAACCCCTTCAATTCCCTATGTTTATCATAAATATTATTTTAATTCCTATATATTATCTAGAGTTATCCGATTAGAAAACATTCTTCTTTTTGCAAACATAGTGGAGAAGCGGCCCTGGCATCTTCCGGTAGATACCACAATAGATTTTTATTCACAGCAATTTCAGGTCGTAACCACTCCAACACAAATTGGTGAATTTCCAATTATTCGAGATGAAAATACCAAATGATCTGTAGTGCGGCGATCTATTTATATCTACGAATCGTATCAAATAATGATAAATGTATTATTAACATAATTGATTATTAACTAATATGCTCATATATCAATAATGTAGTTCTTCCTGGAAGACTTTTTGACACTATTATACTCTCCGACCATTCAAACTGCTGTTCATACCTCAGGTGAGTCGGGTGATCTAGGTTTTCGACGCTATTATACTCTGTACTTTGAACAATCATGTGCCTTTAACCTATACGTATTTCGTTTAATTTACATTGATTACACAAAACATTTATTCTACATAAATTTAGTCCAACATAGAATTTGTTACACTTTTTTTTATTTCATATACAGATTGAGTCAAGTGTTATTTACTTTAAATTCTATAAAATTGTTGCTAGTTGTAAAATTTTCTTTTTACAGTATATCAGTATACATTTCTTTTATAATCTACGTGTACTAATTACAATATTACTGTATCATTTCTACAAACATTCTTAATGACGCGATGTTAATTTTGCTTGATACATGTTTAACGTGATGCATTTATGCATACTTGTATGATTAATTAATCTTCTAAGAGCAAAAACTATAAAACACACTTTTTAAAATTCTGTGAAGTATAATATGGTATTCTTTTGAGATATGATCGATTTAATTTTTATTTGTGAATTAAGTTTCGAATTTGAAAATATTGCAAGGAGCGAAAGTAGGATAAATTATTTTAAAAATCATCTAAAGGAAAAGTATATGATGACAATTTTTTAATTTATAATGATTTAACAAAACAACTTTAAATAGAAAATGCTATTCACAATTAATGTATGTTCACAATTAATTAAAAAATGTCTAATTATACTCAAATTATTACTAATATCGGATGTATTTCTAATACTAATACATTATAATGTAAATTAAATTGCATTTATTAATTAAGTCAAGCTACTCTCATTTCTACAGGACAGAATATTTTATTTTCATGTGCAAAGTATTTACAACACTTTGACCTGTGAGGTCAATAAGACCATAAACTTAAGATGATGATGTGAAGAGAGTGGACGAGTGTGGTTAAAGATGTTTACCAATGGCAAGATATCTAGGCGCATTGCCCTAAAATCGGGCAATCAGAGCTAAAGAGGCGTCGAAAACTCAGACCACACAACTCGCCCTGAGACATGAGCAGCAACTTAAGTGACCGGGAACGAGCTAAAGAGGCGTGTCAGACCTCAGGCAATAGGAGGCGGCAACCAAGAGTTTATATTACACAACTTCAAAGAGAATGTGCGTTATGAAAGAACTGATGAAGTACTTAGTAAAGTCAGAAGTAAACGTGAGATTTTCTACGATAGTATGGAGGCAGTACAGACGAGAAGTCATGATGAATTCTACGGAGTCCAGAGGCAAATGTGAAAAGACAATGTCCTGATTACATATTCCAGAAGTGTTCGAGAATACAATGAGCAGATGTAGTACAAGTAAAGAGCACAATAGAGTTAAGGCCAGTAGGATACATATATACAAGAATTGCGGTCAATGACCTAGCAGAAAATGAAGGTATGTGCCCATTAATAATTGTAGAAGATCGATAATGCATTTAAGAATTATTGAGAAACTGGTCTCACACTTGCTTTCTCCGCCGCAATTAATATGAATAATTGTATAATCAATTTAATAAGTATTCTATATTGTTAATAAATGATTTTATATGTAAAGTTAACAATGGTTCAATTAATGGAGTAGTATTATTTTAATAAATATTCTTCCAGGAATTCGCACTGAAGATAAAATATGGTGGGTTTTAATAACGGCAAACAATGCAATGTGTTTAAATGTTATAACGATCAATGAGTTACGGGAAATGTTTAGATAATTCAATTTAATATTTTGCTTTGCATAATTCTCAAGTGATGGTTAAAGCGGAATTTGTAAATAATCAATGCAACTAAGAATAAATAAACTTTAATGTTTGACTTTCAAATATGCGGCATTATTAAGTAATCAACGCAGTAATCAAATCTAATAAAGTAAATAATCTTTAAGTTTCCTCCTTTGTGCACCACAGTTTGGACCAAATTTCAGTAGTTTATTTGAATTAAAATATATTATTATATTTAGTGCTTGGATACTTAACGGTTTACTTTGGTAAAATACACGCTTCTATTATTAAAAATCCCACAAAGATTTTGAAGCGCGAATTAACAGCAAAGAACGCTGAACCCCATACATACATACATAGATAGTCACTGTCTTTTAATAGTGAAGATTGAACCAAGAGTATACGGTCATATAAGGTCACAAAGCCAAGTACATCATCGTAAAATCCATACTGTCGGAAAGTGCCGATCTCTCACAATGAATATAAACTGTTAACTTTAGATTGCAAAGTATGAGTCAAATATTTTAAATTAGAATCTGGTTTTGTAATGTCTCTTTTCATATGTTATCACAGCAGCTCAAAAATTTGCACCATGACACATTTTTGTTGCCAATACATTTTCTATAGTATTAAATATTTTACTACAGATGAACAAAAAGAATATTGGCTTTCTGAGTTAACATTTTAAAATATACTTTATTTTCCTATTTTGTTAAATTCAGAATTCATTTTGAAAATTATTAAAATACAACTTCAAATAAGATACCAATAGCTACACCATGTCCACAGATTTTCATGTCTGTGGTGCCAAGTAGAATTTTTTTTAGCTCGCAACAATTATTTTCGGAACATTAAGTCAATCTGAAAAAAATACATCAATGCTATGACTGATATTTAATATTTATTCAATCGTAGTTGTGGATCGTAGTTGTGTTTTAATCGTAGTACATGGAATTATCTCTGATTCTAGGGGTTTTATGCACTAATCGTATCTGATATATCGCATCCAAATTACGCATAAAACTTTATATAAAACACAGTGCTGCAATAGCAGTAACATTTTACAATTAACAACAGAAGGCCTATTCCGGAAATGTTAATTGAATTATTAGATTGAATTTTATGAAAAACTGAAAATTTTGGTATGGGATTATTTCTAACTTTAACAGCCAATTCTCAAAATTATATTTTAAAATTAAATAATAATTTTAAAATTAGTAATTTTTTTCTATAATTTAGCTTTAATATTCATAGAAAATGAGATTATAGGATCCATGAATATCCACTCCTAAGAAAACTTATAGAAGGAGATGAAAAAATACAATAATTATAGTACCATAATTATTGTATAGTAGTTAATTAAATATAATAGTTATTAATAATTATAGTAACCTAAAAACAATTACAGATAAAAAAATTATAATAAGTAATTACAACATAATATTTAAATATATAAACTTAGACAATAAAAATGGTAATGATGATAATTAAAGCAGGTGAATAATTAACTATCAATATGGAAAAAGAATCTCAACTTCAACTGAATTATAAGAAAATAACCAGTCTTTAGAGTAATATAATAAGTAAATAACCAGTCTTTGTACCTAGAAATGGAACGAAAAAAAACAATTATTTTCAAAGTTTGATGCATAAGATTATAATATCTAGAAGCTAAAAAGATATGACATTTCTGAAATCCGGTAGAATAGGCTCAAAGTGGTCTGATAATACCCCGCCTTAGCTCGGAGTTACACTGACTACCACCTGCAATATTATTTCTAATATAAAATATAATATGAGATTTGTAAATAGAAAGAGCCCAAGTGGCATAATTATAGTATCAAGGAAAACAGGAAATACGGTCCTTGACGAGGTTTACATAAGACAATCCAAATGAATAATTTTTGAAGTAAAATAACAAGCCTAAGGGTATTCAGATAAGTCCCATGAAAACAGTTCATGTGTTACTGGATTGCAGAGTGAATTAAGGAGTAATAAATTAAACGAAGAGCATCAGTAGAAGAAAAATGGGGTGGAAAATAAAATGTTCTGATATTTAACAAACATTGTTTACTAAGACCAGTAATATAAGGCTTCAAGATAGCAAGTCATCGAAGGTAATACCAAGCTTTTTAAAGCTACCTACTTGCTAAATAACTTCGAAATTGGAGGTACTGTCTGGATAACAAATGTGATATTTTAAAGCAAAACTAAATAAAAACATTTTAGACAAAGCAATAAAGTCTAGATATTTTGACATTTCGAACAATTTTATTAGCACAGAACCACTGTCTGATATTAGCCAGATCGACTTCCATATTTCTCAGAACATTAACATTTATTGGCCCGTGAAAAGATAAAGAAATATCATCACCAAAAGCAGATCATTAAAATTAAGCATAAGTTATTAAAAATGCAACAAACAGGACGGGACGATGGACCAATCAGTTTTCAAAAATACGTGATTTGTGATTTGTTTAGTTCATATGTATTTAATTTAGAAGCGGATTTTAAAATGCCTCAATTAAATTGCTGTAAAAATTGATATGTTATAATTTATATCTTATCAGAGCCTTTCATTTTTTCAATTTTTTCGAATTAAAAATAAAAATTTAAAACGTTCATATTTAGCTATAAATTTCGCTATTTAAAGGAAATGGCTGAAATTCATTTGGCCAATTCAAATTATGAGATTTCTAGTTGTTCGTTATGCAACTGATAGATTAGTGCAGATAAATCATTTTGAATAATGAGAGCTTATAATAATTTTGCTTTATGAATTATGATAGATTTGTATAGAGAAAAATAAATTATAGCTATCCTCGTAGATTTTTTTGCACTAAAAAAGCTTGGACTGTGGAGATAGGTTGTAAATAAGATAATCGATTACTGTTCCTCAGGGTAAAATTTATTTATTTGACACACATGTTATTAAACAGTAACCAGTATCCTCATTTTTAATATAAAACTATCGTTGAATACTTTTATATAATAAAATTTTAATTTAGAAGTAATAGGCATAATACGTTTTACATTAAAATTGATCTCAGGATTTCATCAAAAATATTTGAACTTTGCAGATCTGTTTGAGATAAAGCTGATGGATTCTTGTTCCTTAGGGTGCAATTTATTTATCTGACACGCGTATTATTGAACGAAAACCTACATTATCATTATTTTTAAATGAAACTATCGTTGAATATTTATTTGAATTTAGTTTAATATAAATTAAACTTAAAGGAAATAGACACAATTTATTTTTCTTTAAAATTGATAGATTAATTGGCGATTGGGAAGTATGTGAAAGGTCAAAGGAAAACTTGGATATATCACTTTTCCTTATTCAACAACAATTTCTTTTAGTCTATACTTCTCAAGTAATTTACCAATTCTGAAAAATGTCATTTCCTCAGGCAACAAAAATATTCGAGATAATGAAATTTTATAACCGATACTTTATTTTAGGAAAATTGCCCTTTTGAGATTCTTGTCTCAACCTTTGGTCGAAATTTAGAACCGATTTATATTGATAGTTTGACATTCTGACAAAACATTCTTTCAGTTATAGCCTAGTAGTCATTCTAAAAGTAAATATATTTATGATATTTACGCATATTTTAGAATTTCAATTAATTTTAATTACTTTAAAAAGCCGAGGAATAATATTTTA
Source organism: Amaurobius ferox (assembly GCA_951213105.1). Lineage (NCBI taxonomy): Eukaryota > Metazoa > Arthropoda > Arachnida > Araneae > Amaurobiidae > Amaurobius > Amaurobius ferox. Next base: position 125,174,754 of record OX578134.1, read on the forward strand.
AGAGTAATATTTTTATTTGACTTTCGCGTAACTTCCACATGACTTTCACACTTAAAAAAAAAGTTTTATCTTTTATCCTTTCCTGAAAAGAGCTAATTCTGAATGCAAAAATTGTGTTATCGAGAGAAACGTAGGTAATATTTGTTTATAAGACATATTTCCCTTTCAAAGCAAAAGCATAAAATTTTCAAAACTTATGACAACAAAGATCACATATGTAAAAATTAAAAATATATATTCTTGGACAAATTTTGTTCCAAAGTTTTAAAAAACGTATAAACTTATACGTTTGATCTTTTGAAGCACAAATATTCCCTTTAAATTTCACTGAAATGATCATGGCTTGTTTTCTAGAAGTAATGTACATATTTGTGCCATTCTGCATTAAACTGTTGATGTTCGCATGTAACAATCACTATTATTGTACATTTACATTCAAACACATTTTTATATTTTACTTCCTTTGAACACACAAATAATTTTGTTCGTATATATCTTTCAATTGCGTCGCACTTTATTTTATTTTTTTTTAATTTTAAATATGAGAATGAACGATCCCAAGGCAATCTCATTGTAAGTTGTGTAGGTACAGATGATATTTTGTTAAATTATGTTATTATTAAATTAAAAAACATAATTGTAGTTCCCTTTGTGTCTTTAATAAACCGTATACAGGGTGCTCCAAAAAGATGGAAATGCGCTTTACTTCTTTACCTATTGGAGATATATGGGCAACGTAAATTGCAAGAATGTTAAAAGTAAGTAAGGAAATAACACTACGCTAATGAAATAGTCTTGCCATTAATTTTCAAAAAGTTACACATTTAAAAAGTTACTTTTTAAAAAGTTACACACAAAAAGTTACACATTTTTACCCCATTGACAAATTTGTTCAATTAGAAATTTTTTATTTTTAATGCAACAAGATCATTAAAAAAACGCATTTCTATAACTTTAAAATAAACTGAACTATGATAAAGGGAAAAATCTTACTTATTCCACTTTTCCATACCATGTGAAAGGCTGCTTCTTCAGTGAAAATAGGGATCATAAACAAATTGACTATGGGTGTTGTTTACATCAAAAATACCTTAATATGTGTCAAAATTTTGTATCACAAATGCATCTAAATAAAGCATTACACCTGCAGAGATCATATGAAGCAGTGGTACTCACTACGCGGTTGGGTATCCTATGTATTGTCATCCAATTTTATCTTCTTCGTGATATGTCACAAATTTACATTTCTTATTTGATATATGGTCCCCATTCACAAAATTCAGTTTTCAATTAAATATAACTAGCTCAATTTTAAAGACACATATATGAGGTTTTTGTTAATGATCTTGTCGCATTATAAATAAAAGTTTTTGATTGACCAAATATGTCTAAGGGAGTCGTATAAAAATTTAAAATGTGTATCGTTTTAAATATTAATGGGAGGACTATTTCATTAACGTAGTCTTATTTCTTACCTTACTTTCAACATTTCTGCATTACATTGCCCACTTATCACCAACAGGTAAAGAATTAAATCACGTTTCAATCTTTTTGGGACACCCTGTGTAGAGTGTATCAAAGAAAGTCATGGATTAGGCAGATAACTCGAGAAGTATTTGAGTTATCAAATATGTTTATTCAGTTGTATAGAAAACTTCCAATGGCACTGTTCGAGGAGACAGCTTTTGGAACATTCCAGGGGTTTACCTTCTTATATGGAGGGGTACGAGGGAATATTACACCCCCAGTTAAAGACGGTTACCTTACACCTTTCTGTTAGGTCGGACGGTCTGGGTCTCAACAACAACAACCACCAGTTAAAGGCAGGAAAATGTCACTTGCAATGTTGTAAAGGGTTTCAAGATTGATAAAACGCTTCTTTGTCCCTCGGCAAAAATTGCAAAAGAACTTAAGCAAAAGAAAATAATTGCAAAATAAAATAATTGTATATAAACTATCACCCCTTAAAATAAAACTAATAGACAGTTCAGCAGAATAAAATTAACTTCATTACTCACAAAATACAGAATGTTCACTTTTTGTAAAGATTTATATTTGTATACGCGTAATAAGATTGACCCTTGTGTTTCAAGGTACACGAGTGTTTTATAATTTATATACGTTTATACGTTTACATTTTGAGAGGCCTATTAATAAAATTATCTCTTTTGAAATCGCTATTTCGATTGTTATTTCCCATTATTTGCAGACTGGGAGTCATAAATACGCATTGCTATTTTTGTAAAGCTCTAAAACTTTTTAATTGACTTTTTTCTTATCTTTAACAAGAAACGATATAACCCTCTGCACCTCGCTAAGGAATAGTTTCAGGCCCCGAAAGTTGTCTCATTGTGTAACCTTATATCAGTTACTTACATAAAACATACACGATAACAGTAATACTTCTCGAGTATTTTGCCCGATCTGTGAATATTGTTGACACCTTGTATACAAAATGATGTTATGCATTTTTTAAGGCTAAAAGTTGATATCACTAAAAATAAACAGAAACCCAATATTTCATTGCATTTCTTACTGATAGAAATATCAGCTTCCAATATTTGATGAAAACCACGTTCGTTATTAATATCTCAGCGCAAGAGAATAACGCTTAATCAATAATGATGATCTCCCAAATTATTCTTATTCATCTATGTATCAAACCTTATGCTGAATATAAAAGTAAATTACCATGAAGTTGATTTCTCTCTTATTGGAAGGTGTCTTTAGATGAATTAATCATTCATGGTTTCGTGGTCACTGCCGTTTGTCAGTTTGGTGCAAGTGTTGGAGGCTCAGTGAGCAAGAAACTCCTTAATGCAAGGATTCCAGATTTTGTTTACTTTTAGAGTGTCATGTGGTAGAATTTCCTTTACTGCAGACAATATTTGGTACATTGTTTTTATCTTCCAAAAAATTTTTAAAACATTTTATTAAGAGTTTTGTTTAGCTGATCATATTTATGTGCACTTTATTGACTGACAGAGCAATAATCGATAATCCATTTACAAAATACAGGTACGTAATTGGTAACTAATGATGGTAAATCAGCTTGCTTTTCTCAAAGATAATATTCTATAACTTTGAATTTAATTAGAAAAACCTAATTTGAAATTAAAGACCAGATGAAAAGAAAAGTATTATGTTCTAGTTATTGTCTTTTAGTATAATGGGTATAGAAAGTATCATGACGAGGTAAAAAATTCAAATTCGAGTTTTCAACAGAAGATCACGTTTCAAGCATCAGTGATCTCTAATCGAACGCTTTTGAGGTGATGTATTTCAAAGAATTATCAAAATATCAGAACTTTCAATAATGTTATGTAAATATTTATTTTTATGTATTTTTTCATTATAAAACGAGTACACCTAATCGTAAGCAGTTACTTAATCGATTCACTTAAACCATATATCCGAGAATATTCCTTTTGTAGTTTTTTACGAGTTTTAATTTTTTTTAATAACCTTTCCACAGAAGATACGAAGACAGCCAGAGTGAAATTCAGCAATAACACAGAATACACATCTGAAAAATCGATTTGTATTTGTTAATTAACATTTCTGAAAAAAAATGTAATCATCATCTGTGATTTTAAAACATTTGTCGATGATGATTTAAGGTGTGCAAAATGAATGGAATATTAGGTGGAAAGAAGGTCGGAGCATTTAATAAGAATAATTTCTCATTTTCATTTTTTCAATAAATTCTCATCCGTTGATTTCAAAATGTATCTTGGTCCCATCACGGATCCCATCTAGCTCCTTGGTCCCATCTAGCTCTACCGCTCTGTCTGAGGCCTCCTTCTTTTGCTATGTGAATGTTATTCCTTTGTGTCGTGTACACTTGATGCACGCAAAGTGCATTGAAGATACTGACTGATTTTTTTTTCATTTCAATTTGAGTTTCTGTTTTTTATAGAACTTTTTGGTGCCACTAAATAGGAAAAATGTTGAAATAGAAATGGAGCCATTACACGTGTGGCTATAATACTCACTGTTATCAATTGAGTCGATAATTTCTAAATACTTTTAACCAAAAATGAATAGAAATTATTTTCAAAATTATCACGAGTCGTTCATGATATAGATTTGAAACTTCACTTTCTTCACCGAGAGTAGGATGTCTCTTTAAGAAATAAATCAATTTCCATGAAATTTGGTATGATCAATGTTATCAACTACAACGATTTTCCTATTTATTTTTCAGGAAATAGAGTCAAAAGAAGGTTCTTATTTGTGTTTTTCATGAATATTAAAAGTTTGTACATTTATTAAGCACTTACTAAATACTTACTAAATATTTATTAAATACTTATTAAATACTATGTGTTAAATAAATCAGGTTTTGCTGTATTTGTTCGTGCAAAAGCAGTATATGCCCTCTTTTAATTTATATAATATCAAAATAATAATAAATATGAGATAAAGTATAAATCGCGATTTTTGTTATTCTTTCTTCAACACATCTTTCTTTAGTGTTATAAGCTACCGCAACAATTCTACAGGATTTGCTTCCCCGAGGCTACAAAAATACGTCAAGATAATGAGACTTTATAACCGATACTTTACTTTTGGAAAAGTACCGTTTTGGAATTTTTGCCCCAGCCTAAGGGCGAAAGTTAGACCGGAATTATATTGATACTTTGACATTTTGATAAACGCGCTGTTTCAATTATACCCTAGTGGGCATTAATAAAATGGTCTTTATTCGAAATTTACATAGTTTTTATAAGTTAAGATATTTAAATCAGTTAAAATATTTTAACAGTTATTTTTTATATTTTTACATATCAATAAGTTTGTTAAAGGCTTTTTCAATTGTTAAAGGTCTTATATTTAATTATTTAAATATTATAAATTAAAACAGGACGTTTGTTGGACTTTTCAAATTTTATTAGACCACCTGGAAAAATGTGATGTTGTATTCTAACGTTCCATAAAATATGTATAATATGTATAAAATATATCAATTTCCTTACAATTTTGAATTATATATGTGAGATCAGAAATAGATCTCACACTAAGGGTTGTGTTATGAGACAATTTTATGCCAGTAAATTCCTTGTATCTGAAACGTCAAACAATATCCCAGTCTCAATGACGCTTGTGGTTACGAAACGTGAACTCAAAGGTCAGAAAATCTTATAAATTTAGCAGCCTCGAGACAAAGGGGGCGAACGAACTCTTAAAATATTGTAAAGAACGACATTGGATAAAAGACTAGCCAATTCAGATGAAGCTTGTAGTGTTACCCTCAAGGCCGCAAACGAGATCAAAGAGGGAGTGACAGTCTGGAGGCGAAGAGAACCACAATCTGTGACATAAGAATAACATGAATAGATTTGGAAAAAATGTAAGAGATTAACAGCTCGAAATCAAGGAGCATGAAACTTAGAAAGATGTGTCGACTACAAGAATGACACAAGTACGAGTGTCGAGCCAGCAGTACAATATGATCGTCGAATTACGTGTGGCGAATAAGTACTTCGAGTCTATTCCAGTAATATGATCGGCAAAGTACCTGGTTGTTGTTGTTGTTGTTAAGACCCAGACCGTCCGACCTACCAGAAAGGTGTAAGGTAAACGTTGAAGTACCTGGTGGTGACAAAGTACAAGACAGATTTAAAGGTATGTGTTTCTCAAATATTGACAGGTTATCAAGATACTTTAGGCATTTTAATACTGGTTGGTCTCACACGCTATTTTCCTAAATAATTAATAAGCTGAATAATTATTGTAATTGAGTATTTAAGTATGTTATGTGTTAATATATATTTTAATGTTAAAGTTAAAATGGTGCAGTCAATTTAGTATTATAATAATTAATTATTATTTTACAGATTTCGCTTGAAATATAAATAATTGGAGGGTTAATAGCGGCTAAACAAAGCAATATAAACACAATAATAAATAATAAGTACCACTATACGAGCAATTTACGACCATGTATAATAAGTTTAATTTAACAATATTATTATAATTAATAATAGCAGTTATTTTTATTCACTGTGCCACAATATATAATCTTAAATTAGTAAAATATATCTTTGTTAGAAGTTGGCATTTTGGACTTCTATATTTTGTGATTTTATGTTTAAATCAATATACAATTAAAAGTAAATTGTCTCCAAAATTTTTAATGATGTATTCAAGTTTTTGCGATTTTCATATTTCTTACGTAGTTAATTTAGTTTGCTTTTACTTGTCTTGCTGTGCATTAAAAGATACAGATTTGAAATGGTACGGAAATTGGATGAGCCAGCAAAGCTACTACAACAGTGACATTAAAAAAAGGAAACTAAAAGTAATTATCGAATAATAATTTTAACATGGTTTATTGTGAAAAATAAATATTATTTTTGGATCTTCGAAGAGAATATTCGTTAAATATAATGATCCAAAATTAAGTGTAAAATCCATAAAATTTAAACACAAGCGGTTATTTTGTTATTTAATTTTGAGCATCTATTGAGCTAATTTCCATAACTACATTTTGGTCAAAAGCTGATACTTTCCGGATGAGTAGACATTACAAAATCCTCGCAAACCCTATATCATAATTGGTATGGTAGAAAATCCACCAATTTTTTTATTCTTATAATTTCAGTGACATTGTCATATAACGTCAACATTGTTAGAAAAGTTTTCCAGCCCGTTGCTCGTTTGCAGCAGTTTTATATTTTTTTCAAATAAAAATATTTTGGATTTTTTTTTTATATTTGGATCATATACCATTTATGTTTAAAACAATATGACGCATTTTATTATTCAATTCCTGAGAATCTATGGAACCAATTTTCTATCTTTTCTTTAACAGCTCATACTTTTTGGATGAGGAAAATGTCAATAAAATATACTTTACAGGTCAAAACAGTGTACAGGTCAAAACAATTTTAATCGTTTGACGGGAAGATATGTTATTGATTTCCAATTAAAAGGCTTAAATAGAAAAACGTAATTATAGACTCAAGTTGTATTTAAATTGAAAAAATAATCTAAAGTATATATCTCATGTATGAATTTGCACAACGAAACTCAAATTATATAACTAAATGCAGACAGAGAAATGTAATGAAATTTATGTTAATCACAAAATAATTTGTAAATATTTGAAAAGTTCTGTGTTAGTAATAATTTACATTTTTATCTTTCATTCTAAGCTTGACTTTAAAATTGATTCTGCACGATGAAACTGAAAGTATATAATTAAATGAAGACAGAAAAATGTAGGGAAATATTTATATTAATAACAAAATAATTTGTAAATGCTTAAAAAGTTATGTGTTAGAAATAGTTATGAAAAATATATGGAAAATGAAAAATATTACTACCCATAAAAAACTTAAATTCAAGAACTGTTGTCTATAAAGATATTAAGTTATAAACTGGAAGTGTGCTGAGGGGTATGGTAAGTAAGACTTCTGCTATTCTTCTGTTCTGAATTTCCAGGTGCAGTTTTCACATAATACAGTCAAGTTGAATCTCCCATTGTAGTTTTAAATCCATATTATTAAGTTACATTAGTATATTAAATTTAATTGTAAATAGGAAAGAAAAAAGGAGGTAATGAAAAATGCCCACAAGAAATGCCAATGAAGAATGTCCATTTGAGATAATGAATAATGCCCACTTGCTATCTTGTACCTTATTTAACTTACGAAGACTCTCTCTCTTGCATAGACACAATCAAACACTCTTTAAAAAAGACATCCCATGTGTGATACTGATTAATTCATCAATTTTACTAAAATTGGTATTTCAACACAGTAAAGGGTTTATATTTGACATTAATCAGTTTTCATACATATTTATACTAAAAATAATGTGACGGGGTCGAAAATTCGAATTAGAGTTTTTGAAAAGAAAGGTCGCGTTTCAAGAATTTTTTAACTTGAAATAAACGTTTTTCAGATTATGTGTATCTGGATGCATGGATGTTAGTATGTGCATGTATTTGCAGGTATGCCTGTATGTATGTTAATGTGTGTATGTATTTGTAGGTGTGCGTGTATGTATATCCGTGAACCGGTGGAAGCAATAAATCGCGATCAAATGAAGCTTTTCTAAATTAATTTGGTATAGTTATTGTAATCAGTCAGAAATGAAAGTCTAATTTTAAACTATTTCAAAAGTTGGGAAGACCCACAAATTGTAAATACATTTTTGTAAATTCATTATAAATTAAGAAAATTCATACTGTCAAATAAATAATTATTCCATAAGCAATTTTTCATTAAAAATGACTGAGCAGGCATAAACTTTTCTAGAGATATTACTTTTTTTACATAAAAAGGTATACACAATACATAGAAATAAAAAGTATTTTGTTACATAAAGCACTTTTACTATCCATATGCAATGTCATGCGGCAAATCATTCTCCAAGATGCAGTTGTTTCCATTCACGGCAGAAAATATTGCTCGTAATAGTTTTATATTTTGACGCAAAGTTTTAGATTTTTCATCCATAGTCATTTATTACACATATTACTTAAATGGGAATTACATTTTGATTAATATATTATATAGTATGAAAGCGTAGATGAATTGAAATTCATAAGTTGCAAAAACCGCTCAATTTCAAGTTACATTTTATTAATTCGATGACAAATACATTGCGCTGGATCTTGTACAACATATTTTCATTGCAAATGAATATATGTCATTGCTTTATGTAGGTAAGTCATGTTCTGCCCTCATTATTTGTTTCATTCTTAGATAAAACTTTTGTACTTTGCAAAAATCAACTTTTCAGAAAAAACATCATAAATAAAACCGAATACTTTATATTTAATCTACACGAAATTTTCATATTCGGATTTATAATTTTTCATTTGAAAGTGGAGCAACATACGAAGGTACGTAAGAATATATGTATATGCTAAATTATATTAATATATGGAATAGCAAAATGTACAAAATATAATTACTTTTTCTTAGAGTAAATGATTGACATATTTTTTTTAATTATAGGTATGTATCATATTTTCTTCGAAATCAAAGGCGAGAAACTTAATGATGCGGAAATATTTTTAACCGTAGCAGAGCTCTATATTTTATGTTGAAATACAACATACAAAAGAAGTTGCAGATACATTTTCCTGTAAGAGTTCTGGCGTTTCGTTTTGGTAATATAAAAAATATATTTTTTAGGAAGTGTAATGAAGTGTTATGTACAAAATCAGTATTGTTTTTCAACACTTTATGATGTTACTTCCTATAACTCGAAATTGTTTGATTTTAAGAATACAAATATGAACATCAAAACCCAATATCATATCACCGGTTTTCCTTCGAGCATGTTACTGACATTAATTTCATTTAGCAACGGTTCATTTTTTAGTTTTCCAATACACCTTGGCAGAGTTGAAATGTTTCATTTAATCATAACATACCTCAGAACATTATATCTTGTTTCTTGGAATTAGACGTAACTTTAATAATGAAAGAATGAGCATAATGAAGAAAATGAAAAGAAATGAACTCATTATTTTTTATAATTTCCTAAAAAAATGTTCAAACTTACAACAGATAGTGAACATCCCTTCATAAATATTAAAATGGTTATTTCTTATAAAGTATCCAGCAAATTTCATATTGAAAAGAAATAGTTGAACAAACCTTTATCACATAATAATCCGTTTTTTATTCTTAAGTTTAACACCAGTTTATTTGATGTAATTTAAAGATCAGGTGCCAAAATTAATGTTTGGTTCTTATAAAACTATTAGAGCTATGGAAATTAATGTCTCACAGTGCGCTTGCCCGATAGTGATGCGAGGCGACCGCACTTACTGCAAAGCAGTATATTACCTAAATTATTAAAAGCTACATACCCTAAACCACCGTGATTAAAAAAATATACCGCGTAAACTTGGGGTTCTACGAGAGTATTCAGAATTTCCGCGACAGTATTTTAGGGATCCCGCGACAATTTAGTTTCGTGTAAATTATCTTAAAATAAAACAAGAAATATTAAACATGCATAAAGCAATCATTGTGAAACGCTTTTCAACAGAAATAAAATTTTACTTAAACATCTCTAAAATGCGATACATTTTGCTGTGACAATTTTAAAAATTATTACAGTACTGTGATAATTTATTTACAGATGCAACACTAAATATAAATGCAAACGTTCCTTAATCACGATTTTCACTCAGAGAAATTAAAAATATGCAGTATTTTAATTTTCAATGAGTCATGTGATCCCCATATGCCTGTAATTAATATTTCAAATTTTATTAAAAAAAACTTGGTATATTTTGATAAAATAAATTACACATTTTAAGTGATATTTTGAATATTTTTTTAAATTATCAAAGCAATTTATAAATGTTGATGCACTTAAAAATGTTTGAAAAATTATGTTCCATAGGGTCCCACTTTCCATTCCAGGTTAAATCCGAAACTAATTGGGTGATATTTTTTTACATTCCCATATATCCCATAGACCGCCTCAACAACATACTAACATTTCATTTTGATAAAGTCATTTCATGGCAATTTTCGAGCAAACGGGCAGAATGGATGAACAAAGTCATAAACATTTTTACAGCTATGTTGGAAAATGTTAAAAACGCTCAATATTTGATTACATAATTTGGACCACAATGGAATTTTTCTCATTTTGGGATTCCGCCATCGAATTGGATTTCAGAAGGATCCAAAAATGTTTGGGAAAACACTGACCTATATCTAAAACTAAAACACAGTGATTAAAAAATATGTTGTTGTTGTTTCTTATTCCACTTGACTGACAGCAACATTATATCAATTCCATAAACTCGTGAGTTTTCTAAAGATGAAGAATTACTCCAGGACTGGAATACAGATGGCTCCTTTGGCATCCAATACATGTCAAGGCATGGGCAAGAGAGGCCCGAGCCAAATTGCACTTCGAGCAAAGGGAATAAATCTTAGAACCCAACACATGCCGTAGAGCACGAAGATAGCCGCTGAGGAGTCTGGCCGAAGCCATCTGTTCTACCCTACTGCCTTCCCCAATCAAAGCAGCCCCAAGAAGGCTATACCACTCATGCACGGGGGCCTTTTTCCAAGTGGAGTTGATATCAATTTTGACTCCTGAGGCAAGTTCCGGGAAAGAAAGACAACCACCGTCAATGGAACTCCTAAAGCAACCCTCCCTGGCCAGACCATCCGCAACTTCATTACCGTAAATATCCACGTGAGATGGCATCCATTAAAAAATATCCTATTATGGGCACACAAGAAACCCAAATGCTGAACAATATTCACTGTCGTTCCGTCACCATGTCTCAACCTTTCAGCCAGGTGTTGAATAGAACTACGGCTATCACTCAGAATTCAGATGTCTGTATTGACTCCCTCTTTGACACAATAACTCAAGGCCTCCTCAATGTGTAAAAAATGTATCTAACCCTTTCTAAATATAAAAAATATTATAATATTTTCCTTGGAATGTTCGATTCACTTCTGGCTGAGTTTCATCTACTTGGTTTAATAAAAAATTAAGCATAATAAAGTCGAAGTACTCAGCATTTCAAAATTCTGCTGTGGATTCTTTTAAACGAAAGAATAAACGTATCGACTACATAGGATTTCAGACCACATACAAAACAAACAAACAATTGTGCTGATGTAGACATAGATATTCATGTAAAAAAACAGCCGTGGATATTCAAACGGAAGAGTAAAGATTAACTGAAGTCAGAGGTAAAAAAAATTACAAAAACATGTTCAAAACAAATACGCTTCCTCACACTTCCAAAACTAATAATTTCATAAATATTTGCTCTGTTCATCTGTGTTGTGGGTGTACTGAACACTATTCCCTCCATTTTATTCTTGCAAGTATCAACAAATGACTAGAACAATTTTATTGTAGAATTCCATTCATATTTTATTTATTCTATAAAAATTATTTCAAAAATTAATTTAGAGATTGGAAAATCTTTAATAGTTCCATACCCAGACAAACCTGCTTAATGGAATAGTAGTTAAAGAAATACCCTGGTAATGTAATAAATTTTCAATGTACCAAATTGATAACAAACACATGTTTTATAATTACGGACAAAACATTTAACACAATATGAAATAAGTAAATACTTTCCATTTAAAATAAAATATTAATGCAGAATAAATCGGCTGATAAAACTAAAAGAAAAAAAAGTTGCATATTAATAGTAATAAATTGAAAAATTTATTACAATAAATTGAATATTGTGTCTATATTGGGTGCCAATATTTGACCAATATTGATATGCTAATGGGGATGTCCCTGCCTCCAATTTTTGTTGGACCGACCGTCGAGTTTAGCAACGCCACGCATCTGATTATTTCATTCAAATTGTGTGATTTATTTCAAATTGTGTTGCTAAATTTGGTAACTATATGCATCGTCATAAATTTTTCAATAAGTAACTGTCCACCATGCCGCCAGTCTGACAAATTCTTTGTCTGCAGTTTATTCGTCTTGCCGAATAGTGATATCTTTGACGCACAATTATTTGTACCCAATTTAAGTTATTATAATTTTATTAGATCTGTACTAACATAACTGATTATAATCATCAGAATGACTTGATTATATGTGCATGATGATTAATTATAAATGGTGACTTATAACTGATGATTATTAAATATGTTTAGTGTAATGACTGTTTTGTTTATAACATGAGGACGTTTTCCTTCCGAAACTTAAGATTTGGATACATGAAATTTTATGGTTTTTAAATAGTAATTTTTTCCATATACACATTAATTAGTTATTGTGAGACCAGGATTCAAATGCAGTTTGATGTTTACATAGAAATAAAACTCAGACTTTTAGACACCGCTTTATGACAGTTTTGCCCCGAAAGGTCATGACCCCAATAAATTCTGTCCCAGAAATTTCAGATGTAGTTGGGCAAAAGATTTCCTAAGACCAAGACTTAAACCGAGCTTCATAGGAGACTCAATGAGCTAATGATGCGAAGGTGCGACATCACATTGAAGAATCTGCAATGAGAGTAAGCAGGGCGTATCTGGACCACAGGCAAAATGATGTGTCGACAAGGAGATAAACTCAACGAATATGATGGTAATTTTTATTCAAGGAGAGAGGAGAACTGTTAGAAAAAGATTGGAATGATAATTCAAGCAGTGTGGTTCATATGGCAATGATTATATCTAAAGGTGATGAGAGAAAGTCGTGATTATACAGAATAAAATGTTAAAGTTTCGAGATCCGTGTTTTCAAGCAGTGTAATGAGTTTTTATGTTAACTAATAAAATGTTTTAGGAAAAGACAAAGCTGACTCTAAATTCCAGAAGAAGAATCGCCAAATGTGGCAATCAGAATTAATGCGGAACCACAGAACCGCAACACAGAGGTATGTGCCAGTCGTCATATATATTAGATCAATATTGATCTTGTAATAATTCTTAGGATCTTATCTCACACGGTGCTTTTTTTCTCCTCAAGCGTTTATTAAAACTAATATCATGTTAATCATAACAATAAGATGAGTGAATAAATAATAATTTTTTTTCAAAGTTAAAACTGAGGAATTTAATGTGTCGTCTTTGAATTAATGATTATGTTATGGAACTCCTGCAAAGAGGTAATGGTGGGTTACTGCGCCCACGATAAAAATGCAGGAACTATACGATTCACGACCACGTTATTCCAAATTTCCAAATTATGCGGGGGAGGGAATTTAATCATGCTATAAATGTGTTTAAATTATCACCACAGTTATATTATATATTTGCATATATTTAATAATATATTAAGTTTTCTAATTCGTACATTTTATTTAGATATTGTAACTACGTATATTTTAAATGCTAAAACATGTTTAGCTGATTTATTAGTTAGGCATTTTGCCACTATACAAATCCAATTAACTTTAAAACCATGCACAATCTAAGGACAAAATTGAATCCCTTCTATGTAAAAAATTAAGTCAGCGAAGAGTTAAAAATACCTTTTTATGCAGAGTTTGCAAAAAACCCGATCACTGAGAAGCGATTTGCTGCATTCGAATCATATGTTGTAAATAAAGAAATGCGGGGGATTTAATATAAAACACTGAAACTTTTTTTTATGAATGAGATTAAATGAACCCTACATAAATCTCTTTAGCGTTTATTTTTTGGTTGACTTGTTACAATACTTCAAATTCGACATAAATCCTCGGGGAAAAGGTAACGTAGTATTGATTAGTAATCCATAACGGGACCTACAAAAATGGAAACTCTTAGTGCTCGGCAAATGATTCTTAAGACATTAGAAAATTTTTAAATTGTCTTCTAAATTTATTTAATCTTTTTAGAGGTAATATAAAATATTAAATACAATCTTTTGTAATAACTTTTGAATAAAAACTGTGTTTTCCTTTAAAAATATTTTAATTGAGTTTATATTTTTCCGTACTACGAAAAAGTATAATACCCAAAAGAAATCCATAATAACATATGCAATACATATTTTAACCAATTATTTTTGACCAATCAATAATATAGTCATTAATGGCCCAATGGAAATTCTGATATATTTACAGAAAAGTTTAAATACAATACATTGACATCGTAAAACATTACGTATAAAATAAGTGTGTACGTTTCGAAATATAGCATTTGGCAGTAAAATAGGGTAATACATTTAAGCATTCAAAGCTGAATATTTTGTAAAAGAAAAAATTAAATGAGCTTTTCCGAAATATAAACGTGCTTATATTTAGATTATTTAATATTAGAAATATATTCATTACGGAGAACAGTCACAAAGGGTTGGAGGGAGGGCTCTGATAATTGTAGGGAGGGACTATCCAAATACAAATAATATCAGTGTAACAGGGTATTTAGTACAATGAAATAAATGAGCTTACTGGTAAAAAAAATTACCTTATTTTTTTTAACTAAGCTTTTTAGCTAACTTCTCAGCTGCTATATTTAGAAAATATTGATTGGTAATAAATAAATAATTGATTAACTAAAATATACTAGTAACTATACTTCACTGTTTACATCTTAAGAGCAATTAAAAACGGAATTGAAATCGTTGACTGATTTTAACTTCCTGATTTCAGCCTGAATCTAAAACTTCTTAGCACATTTATCCTAAAAAGACGAATTAAAATGTATCGTTTAAATACATACGATCTTTATTTGAGATGATGTCCATTGAACATTAAGATATTTTCCAAATATAATAATGCTCATGTTTTGTTTTGTTATTATTTTCAAAGCTTACAATTAAAATCAAAATAATTAAATTAACAATTCAAAATAAAAAATTTTCAACTTGTTATACATTGACGTTAGATGTCAGTCTACTTTTATGTCAGCACTGAAAATGTGCGTTCTCACATTCTCATATGACGATGTTCTGCAAACTTATTAAAACTATTATTTATGATATTTCATACATTGACATTATAACTTGTCTAATTTTTTCAACACTGAAAATATATGTTATCCCATTCTCACATAATGCAACCAGACACTTTACAAGTTAGTAATAAACTGTACTCAGAGAAAAAAGCATTTTCCCTTAAATATAACAATTTAAAATTAATATTATTTTTCTGAAATTCAACAGTTTGAGGAATTTTTGCGACAGTTAGTATAGTTTTCTGTAACATTCTTTTAACATTGTCTATTTTAACATTGATATTACTTTCCTGAAATCCACCTTTTAGAGCAGATTTTGCAGCAATTAGTATAGTGTTCTGCAAAATGTATTTCTACATCTTTAAGAAATGTACATTCTTCAACATCTTGATTTATATTTTTCAACATCTTGAACTACAGTAATTTCTGCTATAAGTTCTTAATTTCTGATAATTTGCTTCACAATTTCATGGAGCACAACAAATTTTACTTTAAAACTTTTCAATTTCAGATTGATCGTTTATGTGATCATAAACAATATGATTGTTCAACCCTATGCTTTTTCAACCAAATCGTTGTTCTGTCTGTAGCCCAATATATTTCAAATTATATTGGAAGACTTTAAAAACTAAATCAAAATTTTCATCACACTAAGTGACTTCAGAGATTGGCACATAGCATTCGCAATATTACTAGACATTTTAAGACTGTTTTTACTTCCTTGGAAAATATTATCTGTTGATTGTATGATGCCAAAATGCTTTTTTCATCAATACCAGACCATAAATTCCAGGAAAGAAGCCATTTGTAAATGTATGAAGTAAACCAGAATTTACAGCAATATATTCCGAGTCAACTCTTGTACTATGGATTTTATATATAACCACATGTTCAGGCTATTTACATGATCCTTCCTAGTACTTATAATATGATTTCATATATATATATATATATATATATATATATTGATTTTCTTTAAATGCAAATTAAATTTTCCAAATTTTTATAGAGAGATTTCATATTATTATTTATAATCAATAAGCGTTAATAAAAGATACCATTAAAACTTATCAACTTAATTACATGAAACTAAATTTTCAAATAATTTTATTATTATTTTAAGGATTGAAAATATTACAATTATATACTTTCTAAATGAATATGGAAACATAAAAACTGATTTAGTTAATTAAAATTGCTTAATTATGATATTTATAAAAGAAATGTTCAACATGTTAAAATCATTAGAGCTTTTTAAAATATTTATTAAACGATCTTGAATTTTTTACCCCTCCTAGATAAATTTGTTTTATTATCCTAAATAAATAGAATGAATTAGTTTCCACTTATCGCATAATTTGAATATTTGAATTAATAATTTATAAATTAATTTATAGTGATTTAATATGTTATTTCATAATAGGATTAGATTTTATTACCTTACATATATAGTATAATGTATGAAGGAGGTATTGTTACTAGGCCTGATTTTCAACAGCAAAGCACATTTCAAGCCTCTCTGTTTTCGAATCAAATGTTTATGAGATAAAGTGTAGGTGTGTGGGTATGTTTGTGTGTGTGTATGTATGTTATGTCTATGTGTCGGGAAGTCTGTGGGTGTGACATCTCACGAATGAATAAAGCATTTTAAATTTGGCATGAAGCGAAATTTTGCAAAATTATTAAACTCAGTAAATACTGGAACCTGTTGATTTTAAATGTAATTGAATTCTTGGATGGCCTCCAAATTGTTGTAAGAAATTTTGAAAAAGTCATTAAAATCAGAACCTTTCATAGTGTTACATAAATATTTATTCCTTTCCCGATATAAATCAAATGACACAAATTGTAGAACACTTGGATGAGCTGGTCTTAACATATTGTACGTTTCTCAAATAAATATTTCCAAAAAAAATTTCATAATATTAAAAAAGTATTATTTACCTTAAATATGCTCACTTTCTGCATGCAATATTATGTGACAAAATTCTTAAAACCATTCTTGTGGTTCTAATTTGTCCGATTCAAGTTATTACATCATGTAATAACTTGTAGTTTGATGACCAACATTTCGTCAATAGTTTTTTATTTATATATAAGGTTTTCTATCCGTTGGTCTGTACCGATTAACGACTAATATGGAGAAATATCGCCAACTTAGCAACTTCTTTTAATGGAGCCAAATGGACGAAAATCTCACCAAAATTGTAAAACGAATATAAATTAATGAAAATGATGCGGAATAGATAAATTTAACAAAATAGTTTAATGTATGGGATATATTGGTTATTCCAAATTCAATCAATATTAATATTTATCATTATTCGAGAGAAATATAAATTAATATGATTCTATGAAATTGTTTCACATATTGTCATATAGAGCATATGTAAATATTCAATTAATAGTTAAAAACATTGTACCGTTGTTGTTGACGTTGAAACCCAGACCGTCCGACCTACCAGAAAGGTGTAAGGTAACTGTTTGGACGGTCGGGAAGTGCCACCCAATTTAGACCGGAACCCAGTGGGGGAGGTATCCACAGGGACCATACCTTCCTTCCCTACCACCAACCTCTCGGAAGGACTTACGGACCCACATGTTTAACGTAATCGTTGGATCTTGTACATAATTTTTTCGCTGTGAAAGAAGTAAATTAATTGCATTATGCAGAGAAAGCCATGTGCTACTCACATCATATGTTTCTATCTTCGATTATAATAGTTTAATGTCCACATAGTATACTATATTGAATAGTAAAGTTAAAATCGCGTTATTTGTGACAGTATGGAAATTTTTAGTGTTGTTATCGAAGTAAAATAATTTATTTCATTTATACTAACTCAAATTATATTTTAATAATCCCGAAGTCAGATAGATGGAACGGAGGTGCTAATCCGGAAAATAGAATGTATGAAAATCGAAAAAAAAATCATTTGAAATTATGAACATGAGAAGAACTTGAAAATATTTTTAAAAAGGTATAACAAAACTATTAAAATCTAATGTTTTAAAAAGTCCAAAGATATAAATAGGCATTGAATCCTGCAGCCTTTACATCAAAATCGAGAACTAATTGTGAATGTAGGATCGAGGCAAATGGAAAAATATACCTTATCGCTCGTATATGGATTTAAACATGTTTAGCGACTTTCTCTACTGTTTAAAATTAAATTTAAAAACTAACCACAAACTTTTGTTTACATTAAGCAAGAAATATTGAGCAAATATTCTAATACGACTTCACGGTACCTACCTATTTCTCGCTCCTTCTCTCACTCTTTCTCTCTCATTTTCTCCCTCTCTCTCTCTCTCTCTCTCTCTCGATATCTCTCGATATCTCTCTCTCACTATCACTCTCGTTATTTCTCTTATTCTTGCATCTGTGCCTCACAGTATTAGCAAGTACTGAAGATTAGCATGTATTATAAATAATAACTATCGTGTTTTCTTTGTAAGATACATAATTTTCTTTGTAATATACATAATTCTCTTTGTAATGATCATTTTTATTTAATTAAATCTGATAATATTTAAAAAAAATGAATTCAAACTCAATAATAAATAGTCTTTAGTGGTTATTTGAAATTCGCCTTACAGCTATGTTAGTAATTCGCTCTAATTGGAAGCAAAATTGAAGTTTGTTCATAACACAGCTCTCTAATAAGCATAAAGAAAAATCAATATATCCCTACACTTTATCCCTATACTATTTTAACCGACACCCCACATTTTGTTGCTCGCCACTATTAATTTTCAACACAATTTCAATGATATTTTATTTGGCATTTAAGCATCAATTTAATATGGTATACTTATAACCATGAAAAAAAGTTTATAGATACATTATCAAGAGACTGTCTACGGGGAACTGAAATCGGGACTAAAATTAAAGAAATAGATCATGTGCATGTGGATTATATGATGAAGACTTTGAATATCACATAATAAATACTTAGGAAGTGTAAAGTATAAAAAATACAAGTCGGTGGCTAGTTTAAAACGTTGTTGAATCAAATCTATAACGGGTGGTAAAATGAAAAGACAAGAAGTTTATGTCAGCTGCACAAAAATGATCATTCAGTTGCTTGCTTGATGATAAAATAAAATAGAAAAATTGTTCCTAAACTTGTAGAACGTGGAATGTTGGATATAATTCAAGAAGTTGTTTCGAGAATTAAAAAATTTGTCAGTCAGAATATCAAGGGAAATTTAGGTCTGCCGTTGTATGAATTCGAATATTGAAGAAAAATTTAAACTCTGCAATATTTGCCAATAAGGTCAACACAAACAACAAAAGAAACGATTATTAAAAAGATCGTCTGAAATTCCTTGAAAAGGGACATATACATATTACTTTGAAAGGGAATTCTACCTAATAGTATACGATTCATACTTCAACTTTTCAGAGATTGAAGAAATATGTGATATTTCGACATTTAAAGCAATTAATTCACTTATAAAGTATCAGTAAAAAGAATATATACCTCTACATGTGTATTTAAAATTGAGTTTGTAACCACATGAGAATGGGTAAGAAAGTTGTATTTAAAAACAAAATAATATTGGAATAAAATAATTATGGAAAACAGAAAAAACCATCAGTTATCATCGAGTTTAAAGAAAGTGTTTTCGAACAAAGTTTCGAACAAAGTTTCAGGAACTATCGGATTTTTCGAATGGATAAGAGGAATACTTTTCTATCGAATTCAATGAACAAAACATATTATTTTAAAATTCAAAAATATTGAAATAATTTGATCACTTTGTGAAATGCTTAATTACAGATTTATTTAAATAAATAAATTCGTCTAAAAGGGTACTTTACTATTCGGCGAAAAAGGAAAAAAATACATGTGAAATACCACATGGTTCAGTATAAATATATATGAACTCTGTATATTTACTTACATACTATTTTTAGGACACAAAATACCGCAAAAGTTTAGGGGAGGGGTGATAAATGATGTGAGGTTAAGGGAGGAGCAATATAAAAGTTTAACTTTAATTAAAGAAGTATTTTATTTTTGTTTCATAGATATAAATGGAAATGTTGCAAATGGTGCAAATACTAATTGTTAACATATTGGATTTTGAACGAATTGTATGATCGGATATGTTAAATAATGCACAAAGCGGATTTTTTTAACTACAAAGTTGTTTGGTGTGTTTTTTTTATTTTGCGCATGCTAGCTCCAAATTAATCACCATAAAATGTTAAACTATTGTGAGATTATATATTATATGTTTAGCTAAATTTGACATCAATTTTGAAATAATTAATTGCTACCAAAAAGTTTATGTAATTATTTTCCTTTATAAATTGTGGTTACCAGCTTTCAATAATATAAATTTTTAGATTTAAGTTGGGTTAAAATATATCGTTTTAATATAATAATCATAAATGAAGTGTTTTTGTTAGTTCTAATAAGAATCTATAATTGGGATATGTGTAACTGCCTTTGCTTCAGAAAACAAAAATACTTTTTTTATATTTACCTACGTCTGTTAAAAGTATTTTGTATGCTAAATATTCCTTCTAAATAAAATAAATATTCTACGCCAAATAAAATATATTCATAACTCTGCAAATGAAAGAAGGTGCAACATAGAAAAACACCACATTCTAACATAAATAATGTATCTTAATATGCATCAAGTTCTATAACTGAAAACTAATGTGCTTCTTAATTAAGCGTATTTAATGTTTTGATAAAAATTAATGTACCAAATCATTATTGCAAAAACCCTGAAATTAGATTCAAATGAATTACAAGAATATTATTTGTCTGCTTGAAATGGATGCTTTTATGCATTGGGTTAATCTGAAAGGAAATTATTTCAGAAATTTGTACTTTAAACATTTTAAACCTTAGAGATGATAATTATAAAACAAATTATTTTAACAAAATAAGTATAGCTTCTTAAAAAAAAATTATTTTCAAGTAATTGGGTTTTTAACTTCGATCGTTAAATTAATTTTGTTACACATACTTAACTGTATTCTTAATTTTTCTGGTTTAAATTGTCTGTATAATTATCGGTTGATACATAAGAAAATAATTAAACAGAAGTTTTATTCAAATGTGCTGTAAACCATGTGGTAATTTAATCAGCAATGTAAACTTTATACATCTTCTGCCGTAAAAAATGACTTAGGCATCATAGATGTTTAAGAGGAAATTTAGGAAGAAGCCTTCATATGGTAGCAAGTAGTATTATACACTTCATTTTCGATGAAATTATAAAAAAAGCTTTATTCTCTTTCCAAAGCCATTTCAGACAAATATGTGAGTTTTCGTAAAAACGGGAAAAGACAACTCTAAAACAGGAAATGGAAAACCTTAGTGAATCCACTAGCCACTTTGAAATTCGATACTGTATCTATATCAGTAATCATATAAGCTCCATCTATGGCCAATTCTGTTAAATAAAGGTTGCATGTAAAATGTATTTTTTAATCAAAACTGGCATTTCTAGAACCGGAAGAAGAATTTCTTAGTGAGACCCCTACACCCTCTAAACAGTAATGCCAAATCCACACAGTCACCATCTAAGCTCTATCTACTAGAGCTGATTTTGTAAAATATGCACATTACAAGTAAAATTTTAACCGAACGTGGTAAAGAATGGGAAGATGAAATCATCTGTGATGTTCCACTACCACCTAAGAAACTAAATACCAGATCCATGTCCGTCATCATCTAAGTTATATCTAAAGCCTATTCCGAGAAAAATATGTTTCCAAAAGCATGGAAGGTTTTGAACCGAAATTGAAATATTACCGGAAGTGGAAATCCTTAGTAATGAATGCCTCTGAAACTTGATACAGAATCCGTATCAATTGTCATCTAAGGTCCTTTTATAGCTGATCTTGAAATACAGATATTTCAAGGAAAATGCAAAATGTTGAATTGAAAGTGACATCTGGAGAACCAGAAGTACAAATACTTAGGTACTCCTATGTAATCCAAATGCTAAATAATATGATGTGGGCATCACATGACTTTCCTTATATAGTGCAATGAATTTACATCTTTCACAATTAAAAACTAATAAAAAGATCTACGGCACAGTGTTTGTAATGCTGAATTGTGCATTATGTCTTCTTATTACTTTCGGGACACGCTTCTGTGTAACTATTTTTTTCTTTCATGATCTATGAGAAGATAAACGATGCATTTAATCAAATGCATTGATAATTACATATATTTCATATTTAAAGATTGATTGCCATTATTTATCGTTTCACAGGATGTCAGCACATGAGACCCGAATCTATGAATGTGACTCGATTTTCGATTTCAATTCGTTAAAATCAAAAATGGCAACGAATCTGGGCATTTCCACGGCTTGATTGCTGGCATTATTTTTTTACTCTTTAATTCTGCTACATGACGGCTTCCAAAAATTTGTCAAAATTCTGAAATGTTTTGCAAAAATTGCAATACAGAAATTGACGTTATGTAACATAGTGAGAGAGACAGAGGTGCGAATCTAAGGCAGCGGGCATTATTCCTGGATAGTTTTCACGCTCTTTATTACCGAACAGCTGTTACCTTCGCTAGCTGTAAGAAAACTTATGAGCTTTTCCAAATTTGGAGAGTGCACCAATAGAAAATATGTGTGATTATGCAGGGGGTTTCAGAAAGATTGTACATCTAAATATATCTTCAACGATTTGTTGTAGATCCATAATACACATTTCAGAAATACTTTAAATAAGGTAGACTATCTGTGCAAATTTGGACCACGTGGCCTTTTCTAGTTAAAAGTGCAAAATGCAACTTTTATACGAGTCCCATATAAAAAAATGTTGGTTATAAAAGTATTTCCCGCAGTTCAATTTGATAAATAGCGAAATATCCTTTGTCACATGATCAAACTTCCGCAAATGATCATTAATTATATTTTTCTAGTTAAAATTGCAAAATGTAACTTTTATACGAGTCCCATATAAAAAAATGTTGGTTATAAAAGTATTTTCCACAGTTCAATTTGATAAATAGCGAAAGATCCTTTGTCACATGATCAAACTTCCACAAACGATCATTAATTACAGTTTTCAATGGGTAACAGGGTTCTACATATTTGTTTTGCTAAAAATAGGTAAGTATGTAAGTTTTTAATGCATATTTTATCTAACAAAATTAAATGTGTGTACGATCTCTGAAATATATATTTACTCCGTTTTCTTTAAATAAGTAAAATATGGTTTAAGTTTTAAAAATGAGACATTTTTTCCAGACACGTTTTGCATTTTAGACAACCAAATTTTTCAAGATTATTAAATGAATATGGAACAAATAGCTAATAGGAACGTTGCAGAGTCCACTTCGAAAATAGCTTGAACTTTCGTCCCACTAGCTCAACGGTAGGGAGCTGGCTGACCTGTTCGGAGATATAGGGTTCGATTCTGGGTAGGGGAAGGAAGCGTCTTTACAATGACGCCCTAACAAATCAACTTTGTAGGTTAATGCAAAGATGGTGGAGGTCTGAAAGTGACCCTAGCACGACTAGTACGGATTCACTGGACTCTGTAAGATTGAGCGACGCTTTCAAATTCAAATTGATAGTATAACGACCACGTAGGACACTAACCTCTGTGAAAAACAGTAGTAGAAGGATGTTAACCTGAGATAAAAATAGCAGGAGGTGGTCAGTCAGATTGCCACTGGTCCCCCAATCTCACATTAGAGGGTCAAGAATGCAGAGTCCAGCGATAAGAGCTTAAAATTTCGTCCCAGTGGCTCAATGTAGAGCGTCGGATTGCCAGTTCGGAGATCCAGGGTTTAATTCCCGGTTGGGGCAGCCAAGGTTCTTTACAACACTTCCCATTACAGAGATATCAGTCCCAACAGAAACATTACATTTGCTTTGCAACAACTAATTCCCAGGATTGGCTATAGATATAAATTAGATGATATATTTGCTATTAGATTCAGCATGCGATTTCAGGATGGTTAAGGGTTCACTAAGGATTTTCACTTCTGATTCTGGCGATGTCACTTTAGTGTTTTCCGAATATTTGTATAATTGTACGAATATTTGCATAATTGTACGAATGATTGGTGTAAGTACACAAAATAAAATAACAATTCTTAATGGAAATGAATTATATATATTACTTCCGTTGAAAATTATTTAGATGCACTAATTTCCATAATATAAAGAATCCATCTTAAATTTCTTGTTATATACTTAAGCGTAAATTCCGTGCTCTTTCTGTTGCATGCCTTAAAATATACCTCCAAAGCTGACTCGTAAATTCCTCGTAATATCGGCTGTACTATAGTTAAAAATATCAAATATTATTAAAACTCTTCAATTATTTTTCCAAAAGTATTAAATGTATTCTTTAATTTCGCATGTCACAAAATATTCTTGAATGCATGTGCTGCTTATTATCCATACTTATTTGGACCAACCCCAGCATGCAGCTCTATCCTACATCTCGTCTACAAAGCCAAAGTTCAGAAAGATGAGGAATAATGAAAAATTGAAATTATAATAAATAGGGAATTTAAATAGGAGTAAGAGTTAATCCGTTTTCGACTACACCTGCTTATAACATGAATCCATAAAAGTTATTGTATTAATCCAAAAATGTGGCATGCTATCCAGATTTTTCCATTTTATATTAAGCGAAATACCTCCTAAACTACAGAACCACTTTTGATGAAATTATGTTCTGTCAATGAGGATAAGAATACAGAATACCTTTCTATGAGTATTAAATACATATGTCGGTCTATCTTTTTTGCTTATATATATATATATATATATATATATATATATATATATACATATGTATATTTTCATCTTTGATTCATATTCATATTCAGGATTGCATATTTGGGAAGTTAATATTCTGAATTGCTTGTCCAGTCTCCAGCTTAGACTCACTGGACGGGTCTGGGAGTATTACCGTGAACGTTCGTATTGCCTCCCTTGTAGAATTTCGACTTGTTCATTCCGGTGCTTCTAGATTAAGCTGTTGAGGTTGATCGTGTATACACGTGGTGGAAGAAGAAGGGTTCATGCCGTATGGTAATACAAATTTTCTTAATGTATCCTATTTTCATTTTTTCATTTCTTGTTGCCTGTAGTCTGAGTTTAAGCATTTATAGTAATGTTCTATTGCTTAATCTGAAACAGGTATTTGTTTCGGTTAATTCGAATTGAATACTCAGACCTGAAGATGAATTTAATTCTGATTAATCATCGAATTTGGGACGGTGCGGTTCTTTTCTCTTATCGACATTCTGGCCGTGAATTTGCTTCTATGGTGATGTTAAAATTACTTGAATTGTTTTTTATTTTTTATTTTTACATAATTCTCATTACATATTTCAAATATATATACATATATATATATATATATATATATATATATATATATATATATATATATATATATATATATATATATATATTTGAAATGTAATAATAAGAATTATGTAAAAATAAAAAAAATAAAAATACAATTAAAGTAATATTAACATCACCATAGAAGCAAATTCACGTCCATAATGCCGATAAGAGAAAAGAACAGAACCTTCCCAAATTCGATGATTAATCAGAATAAAATTCCTCTTCAGGTCTGAGTATTTAATTCTAATTAACCCAAACAAATGCCTGTTTCAGATTAAGCAATAGTACATTACTATAAATGCTTAAACTCAGACTACAGGCATCAAAAAATGAAAAAAGGATACATTAAGAAAATTGTATTACCATGCGGCATAAATCATTCCTCTTCTACCACGTGTATACACAATCAACCTCAACAACTTAATCTAGAAGCACCGGAATGAACAAGTCGAAGTTCTACCAGGGAGGCAGTACGAACGTTCACGGAAATACTCCCAAACCCGTCCAGTGAGTCTAAGCTGAAGACTGGACAAGCAATTCAGAATACAACTTCCCAAACATGCAGAACTGAATATGAATATGAATCATAGATGAAAATTCCTACTAAACAAGAATTCATAGGAAAACTGGATAATCGAGAATGCCACTATACACCATTATAAGGGCGCACAAAACGTAGTTTCAATACTGACAAAAGTTATATTTTTTTGCGAAAATAAAATTCAAAACATTAATGTTAATGCATCTTATTTTCCGATTTTTGATTTTTCTAATGTTTTTGACTTAGTTTATTATTTTTCATTTTTATTTATTTATATAATTAATAAATAATTATATATAACACACATATATATACATACATACACACATATATATATATATATACATATATACACACATATACACATATACATACACATATATATATATATATATATATATATATATATATATTTTTTTTTTTCCCTCTCTCTCTCTCCTGTATGTTAGTCACTATAATTGGGAATGTTTTCTAGGATGTTATCGAGTGAAATTTGATACACTGAGTTGATAATTTTAATAACAAAATTGGGGGGATATGCATTATTAGTCGCTGTACTCAATAATTCCATAAAGTGCGCTAATTTATAATATTCATCACAAATTTTATTGATTCTAAGAGCCTGGTTTATTATAATATTTCTAAATACAGATATATGCAGACAAGAGTCAAAATGTTGAATTTTTGATGTATTAAATTTAAAATCCTGTCTTTTATCATACACGTTTATAACCATATTACAATTTTGTAAATTTAAATTTAAATCTAAAAAGTTTGCAACATTTGTGTCATTATTACTTGCATTTAATTGTAAATTATTTGGATAAAAGTTTAATACTATAGGGATATTATTATTTGGGGATACACATAAAATGTCATCTATATATCTAAACATGTGCATATTATGCAAGCTTGGATTAATGTTTTTTTCATAGAAGAATAAATACAGATTAGCTAACAAAGATGAGGCACACACCCCTTGTGGGATACCAACCTGTTGTTTAAAAATAGTACCACCATGTTGAATATAATTCTCATAAAGAGTGAAGTTAAGTAATTTTTTAAAAAGAAAATTTGAATATTTTAGGTTGATATTATATTTTTCAAAAATTCCTAAAATAATTCTATACAGATCATCTATATTAATATTATTAAACAAATCTTTGAAATCAAAGGTATAAATACTACGAATATTAGTAAGAGTTTTCAATTTCTTAACTACCTCAAAACTGTTTTTTACAATATGACAATTTTTTGAGATTTCATCTGACGAGGATACTTCATGTAATATCTTTAATAATAATTTTCCAGCATTAGTAATGTAAGAATTATGCCCACTGGTAATAGTTCGAAAAGCAACAGGGGATTTATGAAACTTGGGTACTAAAACAATATATGGAATGTTATTACAACTATTTTTTAGATGGATTTGCTTATATTTGGCTGATATTCTATTGTATAAGATTTTAAGGTTAGTTTTATGTAAATTATAGATATGATTATTAAGTAAGTGTGACTGAAGAGTATTTTTATAATAATATTTACATATAATTGAGTAGTTTCCACTTGCCTTATCGACATATGTAATGACAAAATCATTTTGTATTTCTTTAATATCATTTTTAATTGAATTAAGTTTATATGAATTATTAATTTTCTGATTATATATATAATGATTTAAGTATTGCTCTATTAAGACTCTCCAAGGTTTAAAGGCTTCTACAGGGATTTGATATTTATAACTGATTTTATAAATAAATTTATTTAAGTCAAGAAATAAACCTTTACATATTAATTTATGTTTAAATTTAGTAGGTATACGGTACTTAGTACCCAGTAACATCAGTGATCTTAGTGCATCATAATTAATAATATTTAGATTTCCCGTTATAACATGCCCATGGTGTTTATCTACGAAGTCTTTGTATTTTTCTAAATGACAGTGGCAATATGACTCTTTATCCAATTCATAGTTTTGATTAATATCTACTGATTTGGCAATTTGATTATAGTTGAAAATATAACGTCCTAGCGGTTTATCATATTTATATGCAATTTTAGGATTTACATGTTTGACTGGAAAGTAATTGAAAACCGATTTTAAAAAATTATTTATCTTCAGATTATTTAAAACAGAATTAGTAAAATTCAAGTTACAATATTCATTTATTTCAGTATTTTGTTTTGATTCGTCATTAAAGTTTAAGTCTGTGACATAAAAATAACTATTAAGATTTTTACTTCTGGTAATGAGCAAATCATGGAATAAATGTTTAAAATGAACGTTATCAAATGCAGTACTTAGAAAAAGATTATATACCATATTTAATTGCTGTTTTTTAATTGCGAAAATCCAGTTTTTACATTGTTTCCAATCAAAAGTAATTTTAAAATTTGCATGTTGCTGAAAGATGGCATTTTTTAGTTCAGATAATGATGGCAATTTTTTATTATATTTACTTGCTCTTTTAGTTCTTTTTGATTTACTTTTATGATTGTTGAAGGAATTATAAATATTATGGTCTTCATTAGGAGAATTAAAGGACTTTTTAACTATATTATGATGGTTAAATATTTGATTGAGTCCATATGGAAAGATGGTTTTGTGTGCACAAATGAATTCATTTTCAAGAAACAATCTGTCATAGTAATTTTTCTGAATACACAGAATACTAATTTCAATGTTGTCGAACCCATGTTTAGAAAAATGTTCGTATTCAAATTTTGATTCATTAAAGGAAGTTGCATTATTTGAAAAAATTTTTATGTGATTCCTGTGTACGTTAATTCGGAGATGCAGAGGGTTGCTGGTTTGACCTATATATGACATATTACACTTTTTACATTCAATTTGGTAGATACAATTATATGTTTTACAGAAGACAAGATTATTGTTACAATTGATCTGATTACTATTAGCAAACGGACAAGTTTTACATCTATTAGAATTACAAGATTTAAATTTAAGTGTGTTATTTAGTGATGCATGGCTGTACGATTGAAAGTTATATGAAGTGAATAAAGAATACTGGCTGGATGTACCGAATGAAGATGGAATAGTCATAGAGGATAAAGGATATTGTTGGTAGCTGGATAACGATCTAGGAGAACCCCAACAAGTTCTCGAATACCGAGCTTGGATGTCAGAAAGCATCCAGTTGCCAGTCGCTAATTTTTTATAATAAGACATCATGTAATAGGGAATGATAGTAACCTTTATTTCCCCAAAATAAAGGCACTTGCATTAAAAAAAGAGACTCTTTAGCCAAGAATGCACCTTAATTCAATTACAAAGGTGGAGACACAATTACAACATAAGAAAGGTAACATTATTTTTCAAACTAATGGATCATCTAAAACACTTTGAAAATAAATAAACTAATGTGTAGACACATTAAGACCCGGATTAAACAAATGCTTAGGAATAAGCAAAACTAGGATAGATAGTGGAAAAATATACATATACACATTGACTATTCCAGAAAAAATTGATTCAAATTAACATCCATCAATACAACATGAAACACAATATTTTACTTCAGAACTAATATAATCTAAGAATAATACAACCATTGCTGTAAATACAGAATTCAAATTCTTCCAATAAATATGCATTTATTTAATGGTTCAACAATTCAGATATTCAACGTATGAAAGGCTACGTACGATCACAAAAACAATAAGATATTCAATATATGAAAAACTAAGATCGATCACAAAAACAATGGCTAAGAATAGAATTATTACCTAGGAATTACAATTACCAGACATTTTAAAATGATAAGATAAGGGATAATGAGATAAAAATGAAGTTAAAATTTGACACCAATTCAGCGCAAATGCAGCTAACTTTAGTGTAATTCAGTTCTAACTAATTAAAAATGAATGTTACCACAGAAACTCGTAAACAACTAGACAGAAAATAAGAAACCAATATACAATACGCGCATAATGCAGCAGACAAGTATATGGATAAATATTTGAAATGTAATAATAAGAATTATGTAAAAATAAAAAAAATAAAAATACAATTAAAGTAATATTAACATCACCATAGAAGCAAATTCACGTCCATAATGCCGATAAGAGAAAAGAACAGAACCTTCCCAAATTCGATGATTAATCAGAATAAAATTCCTCTTCAGGTCTGAGTATTTAATTCTAATTAACCCAAACAAATGCCTGTTTCAGATTAAGCAATAGTACATTAATATAAATGCTTAAACTCAGACTACAGGCATCAAAAAATGAAAAAAGGATACATTAAGAAAATTGTATTACCATGCGGCATAAATCATTCCTCTTCTACCACGTGTATACACAATCAACCTCAACAACTTAATCTAGAAGCACCGGAATGAACAAGTCGAAGTTCTACCAGGGAGGCAGTACGAACGTTCACGGAAATACTCCCAAACCCGTCCAGTGAGTCTAAGCTGAAGACTGGACAAGCAATTCAGAATACAACTTCCCAAACATGCAGAACTGAATATGAATATGAATCATAGATGAAAATTCCTACTAAACAAGAATTCATAGGAAAACTGGATAATCGAGAATGCCACTATACACCATTATAAGGGCGCACAAAACGTAGTTTCAATACTGACAAAAGTTATATTTTTTTGCGAAAATAAAATTCAAAACATTAATGTTAATGCATCTTATTTTCCGATTTTTGATTTTTCTAATGTTTTTGACTTAGTTTATTATTTTTCATTTTTATTTATTTATATAATTAATAAATAATTATATATAACACACATATATATACATACATACACACATATATATATATATATACATATATACACACATATACACATATACATACACACATATATATATATATATATATATATATATTTTTTTTTTTTCCCTCTCTCTCTCTCCTGTATGTTAGTCACTATAATTGGGAATGTTTTCTAGGATGTTATCGAGTGAAATTTGATACACTGAGTTGATAATTTTAATAACAAAATTGGGGGGATATGCATTATTAGTCGCTGTACTCAATAATTCCATAAAGTGCGCTAATTTATAATATTCATCACAAATTTTATTGATTCTAAGAGCCTGGTTTATTATAATATTTCTAAATACAGATATATGCAGACAAGAGTCAAAATGTTGAATTTTTGATGTATTAAATTTAAAATCCTGTCTTTTATCATACAAGTTTATAACCATATTACAATTTTGTAAATTTAAATTTAAATCTAAAAAGTTTGCAACATTTGTGTCATTATTACTTGCATTTAATTGTAAATTATTTGGATAAAAGTTTAGTTATATATATATATATATACATATATATATATATATATATATATATATATATATATATACATATATATATATATATATACATATATATATATACATATATATATATATATATATATATATATATATATATATATATATATATATATATATATACATATATATATATATATATATATATATATATATATATATATATATATATATATATATATATATATATATATATATATACATATATATATATATACATATATATATATATACATATATATATATATATATACATATATATATATACATATATATATATATATATATATATATATATATATATATATATATATATATATATATACATATATATATATATACATATATATATATATATATACATATATATATATATATATATATATATATATATATATATATATATATATATATATATATATATATATATATATATATATATATATCAAGTGATACATGGACGATGTGCGAATGTGGGGGAGGCGATTTTATTAGCAAAACCAAATTCTCCAACTTAAAGAGCACACAATTGTTGAGGTAATAGTTATTTAACCTTTTGCTTACGGATGGGACAGTATCAATCCCAAACGATAAATCTTTCAAGAAGACAGGTATTTGACATACCGTATCCCAAACAGTTCGATCCCCTTTGCAGGCATAGGCGTCCATGGACATCCATATTACAGTTAACAATGACGCAATTAATTGAGTGGTATTATATTAATTAATATTCTATTACAGGAACTCGTAAATATGGTGTGTTTTAATAGCGGCAAACAACGTAATGTGTTTAATGCTTAACGTTATAACGATCAATGAGTTACGATATTTCAGCCATGATTCAATTAATTTAAATAAATGTTTATGTTAAAGTTAAGAATGCCCTCTGCATTGTACTTTATAACTTGTTTTGCTCAACTGCGCCACAATATATATCTTATATTTGCATTTACATCTATAAATGAGATAATAAAATAAGAATTTTACATATTATATTATGCAGAAGATAACAAGCATATATATATATATACATATATATATAAGCGAATGTTGATGTTTCTTTCTTATTTTTTCCTTCCTTTGAAACATTCCCTCATACCAGACTTTGAGCTGTAGGGATATATATATATATATAACAAGTCAAAAATTGCAAGAACGTGAATACATGAATAAAGTGAAAAATACCAACAGGGCATATATAAAAGGCCTAGAGGGATGGCGACCCTAGTTCCCGGTTACAAGTCGACTTTTTACACCTTAGGAAACACTCCCGGAGCCATATATAACCTGTGGTCCGAATTCAGAATAACGTCAAAGTAGAAGACGCAAATCACACAAGAACGTGCATCCGTAGACGGCAATACCTTCATAAAGAAATAAAAGGTTTAAAAAAGAAACAGTTTTGAATTAAAACCTCGAATTACAATAATAAATAAAATACCTGACCAATTCCATTCAACCTACCAAAGCATCTAGACCTTCGATAAGACCAACGCATAATCCCGCTCAGCATCGTTGCCATTTATTACATGTAAACAACTGTGTTGATAAAATCTTTTTGAAATGCATCCATAAATTTACTGTACACAGCATTGTAACACTGTCTTATAAAAAGAAAAGGAGCTTCCTTTATAAATAAAGTAGCTTTATAAATAAAGCTTCCTTTATAAATAAAGTATCATGCATAATCCGATCCTCTTTAAATGAATGCATACGTGCACTACGCTTAAAATGATGAATTAAAATATTACGAAAGATCTTAATACTTAAATTAGAATGCCAATTGATAATGTAATGTATCTTGAACTTGTATTGCCGTCTTTTGTCGTAAATTGTATAATACGTAGACATGTTTTTTGGAGAATGTATACGAATATCCAGAAAATTAATTTCCTTTGACTTTTCTGCGATATTTTCGATCAGAGTTAAATCGGCTGGATAGAATCCGAAATCAAACATGACACCTATATTTTCTTGTGCAATAAGGACGTCATCGCCAAAACGAAAGTATGGTAATTCGTTTAAAATGTGATTACCTTGTTCATAATGATGTAAGTATAGATTTGCCAGTAAAGATGAACGTCCTCCTCCCATTGGCACACCCTTTTGGACAGTCGCGGAATTCAGACTTGCAGTTGGCCATGTCATGTCGCAGTTCTGCGCGCCATGAGCCTTTCGAGTTTTTCTGTGAGAAAAACTATTTTCTTTCCTTCCGTGCCTGTGCTGTGTTTTGGTAGGCCTTGTTTGAATTGGTTTTACATTAAAAACTGTGTTTCGTCGAGAATTCGTTGGCGCGGGCCAGGATTTCTGTCTCGCCTGGTTGTGTGACGTGTGGTCTGAGGAGAAGGCTGTTGCTGGGCGCGCTTGCCTGCCAATCAGGAAGCTGCTTTGAGGAGAAGTTCTGCGCTGGACTCTTGAGACACGGGGATTCGACTTGGAAGTTTCGCTTGGAGCGGTCGCATCGGAAATTTTGTCTTAAAACTTAAGACAAAGGCTTTGGCCAAAATGGCTAAGTGTTCTTGGATGGAGATATTTTGTTTCTGATGAAACCACGATTCATTCCTGGAGCCTGGATGAAGAAGTTCCTGGAGAAGATTCGACTTTCTATATTTAAATTCTAAATTTACCTTTTTTTATTCCAGGATGATTTTTGCATTGGATCGAGTTGATCTCTGTGGGTATATCGGGACGGAAGAACTCCTTGGAATTATCTGGCGTAAAGCCCTGTTGAATTTTGAGATGACCTGGACACTCGTTTTGGAAATTAATTCGGTTCCCTTCAAGTCGTGTTTTCCGAATCCGGAACTTTTCTGTGAGTTTTGATTAGATCAACTGTACAGGTAATCCCTTTTGGTTTTGGAACCAGAAGTTCCAACTGAAATCTTTGGCACGAATTTATACAACGCAGGCACACTAAAAATGTTTAA
The DNA here is from genome assembly GCA_951213105.1 of Amaurobius ferox. Classification (NCBI taxonomy): domain Eukaryota; kingdom Metazoa; phylum Arthropoda; class Arachnida; order Araneae; family Amaurobiidae; genus Amaurobius; species Amaurobius ferox. Next base: position 125,209,280 of record OX578134.1, read on the forward strand.
TTTTGAATAATAATGGTTTGCTGAATTTTAAGAAAAGTAAAATAGAATTGTATTGAGATTCATGATTTAGTAGTAGCGTATTGATTGATTTCATATTAAATAGTGATTGAATATTCTTGAGCAGAGCATAAATTGAAATAATGATTGTTAATGATAAAGGAAGCTCTGAATTATTTGGAATGATAATTTAAGTAATATATGTTGATAAATATGCTAATGATTAAAATAAATAGATTTGTTTAAATTGATAAATGTGCTCTGTTTCTTGTATTTCCTCATGTTCCTTGCTCACTGAATACCATCTAGAATATAATTCTTCTAGACTGGGAAAACTTCACTTGAAATATAATGACTGGGTTATTGCTAAGTTTGATTATTACCACTATAAAATTTCTATTTTTTTTTGTTGTGATATACGATCACTGGCTGTTTTGTGCGTAGCGGAATCTCTTCCCACATTTTGGTTCTGAGACCGCTACCACAGCCATGACTGTCTGGCGAGTCATTTACCCAAATCATCAAAATCTACCCACATCATGCAGTTGGTCATGACTGTTTGGCGAGTCATCAGCCTAAATTGCCCGCTCTGTGGAAAGGATCCAGGGCATACCCATGGGGGGGATGTTCATCTCTACTTGCCGATTTTTATTTATCAAAGTATGAACAAGGAACTCAAATTATTATATATATATATATATATATATATATATATATATATATATATAATAAGAAAAAATTAGATTGAAAATGGATTAATACAATTAGAAGTTGTGTGTTTACGGGGTTGTAGAGAGGTCAAGTGGGATTGTGACCCCTTTTCCTGGTTTAAGCATGCTTTTAATCCCAGGAAACACTCCCAGAAACCACTACACGCACGAAATGAGTTTAAAAATTCCTAAAAATTGAAGGAATTGGTATATTTGAATGCGGTTTGCGAGAAAGTTAGTCTAATGAACGGGGATTGTTTGGAAGAGAAAAAAAAATAGTTCAAAATTTTGTCAATAGAGGGAGCTGCACGTAAGCAATTACAGGAAATATGCAAATCAGAGTCCTATAAAATGCTGAGTGTTTGATTTAAAGATCATTTCTGAATTTTCCTGTTACTGGCTTTTATTGTGATGTTGACATTGGTGGATAAATAACTATTGGTTAAGTTGTTTTACCTCAGCCACGAATCGACGGCTGAAACTTTACGAAGGTTTCGGACACAGAAGAGATTGAAGAAATGTTCTGTTTCAATAGCTCCTGCCAGACTGGTTTCCCTGGTACGACATTTCGAAGAAACGGTAAGTTTGTGTAATCGCCCTCGCAGTGGTAGACCACGTTTGTCAGAGGTCCGTACCTCCGCTGTGGCTTCGCAAATGCACACTCTAAGGGAACAGTCAACGAGTGCAGCAAGTAGCGCATGAGAACTGGCAAGAATAAGTGGTATAGCGAAGACATCGGTATTCCGCAGCCTTCATAGTGTAATAAAATTGTACCCCTACAAGTTGAAATCACTGCACCAGCTCTTACCAAATGGCACAGCTAAGCGAGTGCAATTCGTAAATTGGGCTTTATCGAAAATCGACGAAGATCCGCAATGGCTGCTCAATATCTTGTGGCCAGACGAGGCTCATTTTTCATTGCATGGAACAGTCAATACCCATAACTGTAGAATCTGGTCAAAGGAAACCCACATGCCTACAGTGTACAGCCCGTACATTCCCCACGTGTTGCTGTTTGGTGTGGATTCACTGCGTCCATTATTGTGGATTTTTTTTCTTTGCATAGCCGTGTGCAAAAACAGGCTGGGAGACGTGCTCAATTAATGGAACATGCTACTTACAAAAACTAATGGAGAAAGTGATACCATGCTTATTGGAACATAATGTCCTTAACACAGTGACATTCATGCAAGACCGGGCACCTCCTCATATCACAAACAAAGTTGTTCCTGAGGAGAACCTCTACTGAAGAACGATTAATCAGCAGTCACTGTTCAATTGAATAACCCCCTCGCTCACCAGACTTAACACCCCTAGATTTTTGGCTCTGGGGTTACGTTAAGTCCCGAGTGTACCGCAACAGCCCATCTTCTTTACTGCAGTTAAAGGATGCCATTCGCCACGAAATCTCCTGCATCCATCCCGATATGCTACATGCTGCAGTTAACGGTGTTATCACTCGCTTGCAAACTATCATTTGTGGTGATGGCGGACACTTAGAACAAGTACTTTAGTGCTGTGATGTGCTTGTAAACATTTACCTGCAAGCAAATAAACGTAGTTTCCCACGGAATTCTGTGATTTCTTGAGTGCAGTGCCCTCTATTGACAAATTTTGTACTCATTTTTTTTCTCTACCAAAAAAATCCCCCTTCATGAGACTAACTTTGTCGCAAACCTCATTCAAATATGCCAATTGCTTCACTTTTTAGGAATTTTTAAACTAATTCAGATTTTATGGAACACCCTGTATATATATATACATATATATGTGTGTGTGTGTGTGCATTTATATATACATATAATTTTTATGTCATCACAAATGTAAAATCTTATAAATATATTATATTTCATATTTTGATAGATTTTCGTTAAAGTTCCTTAAATAGATGCTTATTGCTCTATTTTATATCTTTCGTAAATATAATGTAATGACATTTAATTCAAAATTATTCTTTTATGTACACTAGTAGGGTTTTAAAATTCAAGAAAAATATTAGTCTACATCTATTTCATGCCAAATGTCTCGGAAATATTGGATCTTAGAGTCGGTTTATAATCCTGTAAATTCTTGGCATGAAAAATGTTGTTATCCACAATAATTTATTTGTAACACATTATACGGAATCTTTTGGATTGGATGAATCTTCTAATAAAGAAGAATTTCATAAGAAAGAAATTTTAAGCCGCTTCTAAAGTAAGCGTCTTTGCACGAAATATATATTTTCCAGCTTTAACGACGCACAATGCTATACTATTACGATACATTTAGAATTATTTTCATTCTCACCGTAATCTCCCTTTAAAGATTAAGTTTTGAAAACCCGTATATACGCAGAATGTCATTAATATTTTTCATACTTTTATATTTCTTTCTTTGCTGAATATGCAGGTTTCTTCTTTATATGGATTTAATATAAATTCACATCTAACCATAAGGATACTAGATATAATATGTACATATATATGTATATATATATGTATGTATATAAATAATTGCACCTTATACAGTAATTGGCTAAAATTCATTTCAAACTAGTTAATATTCGTGGTTCAAAATTTCTGTTTCAGTCTGTTAAAAAAATCATATCGAAAATCAGATTTCAAGTTGTTCGTTATGCAAGTAATCGTTTTAGCGCAGAGAAATCATTTTGAATATTGAGAGCTTGCAACATCGTACTTTATGAATTATGATAGATTTGTATAAAGAAAAATGAATTATAGCTATTTCGGTAATCTTTTTGAGCTAAAAAGCTTGAACTGTGCAGATATATTAGAGATAAGATAATCGATTTCTGTTCCTTACCATAAAATTTATTTATTAACACACATGTTAATAAACGGGAACCTGCACATACTTTTTTTTTAAAATAAAAATATCGATTATTATTTTTATGCAATATAAATCTTATTTAAAAGTAAAGGTACAATACGTTTTACATTAAAATTTATCGTAGATTTGGATAAAAAAATGTTGAACTTTGCAGATAGGTTCAAGATGAAGATGATGGGTTCTTGTTCCTTAGGGTACAATTTATTTATTTGACACACGTATTATTGAGTTGGAACCTACAATTCTCATTAATTTTTTATTAAAACTATCGTCGAATATTTATTTGAATTTAGCTCAATATAAATTAAACTTAAAGGTAATAGGTACAATTTGCTTTTCATTAAAATTGATATTTGAATTGGATATGGGAAAATATGTGAAAGATCAAAAGAAAATTTGAATATACTACTCTTCCTTATTCAATAACAATTTCTTTGAGCCTATACTTACTTCTCATTTCATTTATCAATTCTGAAAAACTTCCTTTCCTAAGGCAACAAAAATATTCGAGATAATGAAAGTTTATAACTTCTACTTTATTTTAGGAAAATTGCCCCTTTGAGATTCTTGTCTCAACCTTTGGGCAAAATTTAGAACGGATTTATATTGATAGTTTGATATTCTGACAAAACATTCTTTCAGTTATAATCTAGTAGGTATTCTAAAAATTGATTATTTTTGATATTTACACAGATTTTAAAAGCTTATTTAATATACTTTACTTTAAAAAAGCCGTGGAATAATAATTTAAGAGTAAAATTTTTATGTGACGTTCAAACTTTCACATAACTTTCATACTTTAAAAAATGAACTTCTCATATTTTTATCCCCTTAAGTGAAAAGGGCTAATTTTGAATGCAGAAATTTTATTATCTCAAGAAACGTAGGTATAATTTGCTTTATCGGACAATATATTTTCCTTTCAATGCAAATGAAAATTTTCAAAATGTATGACAAAAAAGAGGTCACACATGTACAATTTAAAAATATATATTCTTGAACAAAGTCTGTCCAAAAGTTTTAAAAGTGTGTAAACTTGTATGTTTGATCTTTTGTGGCACTAAGAATTTTTTCAAGTTTCGCTGAAATCATCATTTTTCGTGAAGTAATTTAGTTATTTGTGCTATTCTATGTTAAACTGTTGATGTTTGCATGTAACAACCAGTGTTACTGTAAATTTACATTGAAACACATTTTCATATTTTACTTCCTTTGAACACGCAAATATTTTTGTTCGTATACATCTATAAATTATATTGCGTCTCACAATATTTTATTTTTTTAAACTTCTAAATAGGAGAATGCACGATCCTAAGGCAATATCATTGTAAGTTGCGAGAGGTACAGATGGCATTTTGTTACATTATGTTATAATCAGTGAGCAATAAACTCCTTAAAGCAAGAATTCATTCTTTTGTTTTCTTTTAGAATTTTGCTAGTAGAATTGTCTTTACTGCAGAGAATATTTTGTAGATTGTTGTTACCTTCCAGAAAAAATTTAAAATATTTTATTTAAGGTTTTGTTTCGTTAACCATCTACTTTGCTTGCTGACAACAACAATAATAACTGATAATACATTTATAAAATCCAGATACATAATAGGCAACTAATAATGCGTGATCTTATCGTGATTCTCCTTGTATATCAGATTTCGTGCATTTGTCAAAAAAGCTATGTGTTAAATAAATCAGGCTTTGTTGCATTTGTTCATGATAGAGCAGAATGTGACTTGTTTTAATTTATATAATTAAAAATAAGAATAAATCTGAGATAAAATATAAATCGCGGTAATTTTTTTTTTATACTTCTCTTCAACAGCTCTTTCTTTAGTGTTATACGCTGCCCTAACAATTCTACAGAATTTGCTGTCCCAGGGATACAAAAATATGCCAATATAATGTGGATTTATAACCGATACTTTACTTTTGGAAAAATAATTTTTTTGAGTTTTTGCCCTAGCCTGAGGGCGAAAATTAAACCAGATTTATATTTATACTTTGGCATTTTTATGAAAGCGCTGTTTCATTTACACTCCAGTGGACAATTATAAAATTGTCTTTGTTTTACATTTACATAGTTTTAAAAAGTTCTAATTAAAATCAGTTAAAATATTTTAACAATGGTCATATTTATGTTTTTTTATTTACAACTAAAGAGCAATTGTTAAATGTATTTTATTTAATTCCTTAACTGTGAGCTATTAAAGCAGGACGCTTGTTGGTGTTTTAAAATTTTATAAGCCTCTCTGGGAAAATGTGATGTAGAATTCTAACGTTGCATGAAATATATCAATTGTCGTGCAATTTTGAACTATATACGATCCTAAATTGGCGAAATATATCTTTGTTAGAAGTTAACATTTTGGAACATAACATAACTCCAAACTGTTCTAATGATGTGTTCAAGTTTTTAACACTTTTATCTTTCAATATTACATAGTCATTTTTATTAATTTACCTGCAGTGTATGGTAATATATAGAGAAACAATTGGAATCATGCCGAAAATCGCAACTTGAGCTTTCAGCGCATCGACTCGCTGCGGGACCTCTAGAATACAAAAATGCTATTTTTTGAGTGACGTTTGTGTGGGTTTCTGTGTGTCTGTGAGTCTGTGTGCGTGTGCGTGTGCGTGTCTGTGTATGTGTGAGTCTGTGCGTCTGTGTGTCTGTCTGCGCAACGTTTGTATTCACTCTAACTCAAAAACTAATGGACTAAATTTTCTAAAATTTGCTAAGTAAGTCAGATGTGTGTGACCCAGATGCTGTTTAGTTTTGGGTATGATTCGGGATAAAAGAACACACCTCTTTTGCAAAATTTTCCTGTATCCACTCTAACTGAAAACTAAATGATCAAATTTACATAATTTGGTAGATAAGTCACTTGTGGGTTATGTTGGTGCTGATAGGTAGCATGCCTTTTTTGCGAAAAGGCCTGCAAACATCTTCAAAATCTAAAAACACTACGTGTGCTCAAATATAGCAAATACATGCTTGTTTTATACGTAATTTTTAATGATGAAAAGATTAAGACCATCCCCATTACACTCGGACTAGAATTTCTCGATATACGTTAATGTTTTCGCATGTTCGCTACACCACCTTTGAAATTAAGTCCAGTTACCAAATGGGAACTAAAAATAAATTAAATGTGTAAATTCAGTGTAATTAAAATTGATTATGGATATTATTTTGTGAAAATAAACTCAATATAATAAATTATTGAGGAAATAAAGAGAACGTTAATATGAATCTGCAGGAAAATATCGTGTGCTGCCCATATCAGATATTTTTGTTTTTACTTGATTTGCTATACATTTGAAGATACAGATTTTAAATATTACGAACATTCGATGAGCCAACAAAGGTATTACTACAGTGACATTATAAAAAAGGAAATTAAATATAATTACTGAATAATATTTTTAGCATCGTTTATTGTAAAAAAATAAATATTATTTTAAGGCTTTCGAGGAGAATGATCGTTAAATATAATAATTTAATAATAGGCATAAAATCTATGTATTTTGAAATCAAGCTGTTCTTTCCTCATTTAATTATTGAGAAACTATCGAACCGATTTTAAAATACTACATTTCAGTCGAAACCTGTTACATTCCGGTTGAGTAGAGCGAATAAAGTCTCCCCAATTCCTACGTTTTAAATGGGGGTTGAAAAGTAACTACATTTTCTATCCTTATGGTTTCTGTGGCATTGTCATATACCAACAACATTGCTAGAAAAGTTCTTCAATTTGTAGCTCGCTTGTAGCAGTTTTATATTTTTCTTAAATAAATATATTTTGGGAAAATATTTTGTATTTGGCTCATATACAATCTGTATTTATAACCATAAGCCGCATTTTATTATTCTATTCCTGAGAATCTATGGACCCAATTTTCTATTTTTTTCCTTAACAGCTGATACTATTTGGAGGAGGAAAATGTCAATGAAATATACTTTACCGAGATGTACAGGTCCAAACAGTTTTAATCGTTCAAAGGAAAGACATATTATTCATTTCCAAATGCGTTCCAAAGACTTAAATAGAAGAAAATTATTTACAGACTCGAGTTGTATTTAAATTGAAATATAAACTGAACAAGAAAGATCAATCATGCATAAAGAATTGATTATGAAACACTTGCTAGCTTCCATGGAATTTTATTTAAACATCTCTAAAATACGATATATTCCTCTGTAATATTTTTAGAATTATCACAACACTACATTAATTTATTATATTTGAAAACTTGAAACTTCATCGAAAAAAATGCACTTTACTCAAATGACGGCATTAAAATATAAATTGCCTTGTTCAAACATCCATAAAATGCGATACATTCCTCGGTAATATTTTTAAAATTATCATAATATTGTAATAATTTATAATATATCAAAATTTCATCGAAAACAAATGAACTTTATCTAAATGACGTCATCGAAATACAAATTGCCTGGCTCTCAATATGAAAGCAGTATTTCATTCAACAACTTTTTTCCATTCCTTTCATTCATAACAATATTATAATAATTTATTTTATTTGAAACTTCAAACCATGGATGTATAACTGATTTAACTCTATGTTTAAAACTTCATTGAAAAAACGTATGTTTCTCAATGTAAAATCAATGAATGTTTCATTCATATCAGCTGTATTGCAGACTCCATGAGCTACATAATTTTGCATTAAAGAAATGCAGCCATTCTTATACAACTAATTCTACATCTTTTGGTGTTTACATTCTCCATAAGTGAAAATTAGGCTTCATTGTAGAAATAATCAAAGTTAGATGGCCATTTAAACTCAAAAATATCGTAATTCCATTGTTTCAGTCTGTAGATGCACATAATTTAATCAAAAATAAAGCGGTTTTAGCACGGATGCAACACTAAATATGAATTAAAAAGAACTTTACAAATCACGATTTTTACACAAGATGGATGCCATATTTAATTTTGAAGTGGGTCAAGTGATCACTTCATATAATGGTCACGTGATCTCTTCATAAAAATGGTGTAATTATTAGTACATAATTAAAATATTTTAAATTCGCTTAGAAATGTTTGAAAATTAGGTCCCATAGGGTCCAATGTATTTCATTCTTTTAACACCGGTTCAATCTAAAACTAATTGGCTGATATTAATCATTTATATTCCCATATGTTCCACAGACCATCTGAACGACATACTAAAATTTCATTTTGATAAAGTCATTTTTACGGCAGTTATCGTGCTAACGGACAGACAGACAGAATGAACAAATTCATAAATACCTTTCAACTATGTTGTAAAGTGTTAAAAATCTATCTTATATAAGAGTTTGTACAACGAATCTCAAAGTATATAATTAAATGAAGATAGAAAAATATAATGAAAAGTATGTTATTCGCAAAAGAATTCGTAAATGCTTGAAAATTTTGTTTTAGTAATACTTTATATTTTAATCTTTCATTCTACGCATGATATTAAGATTGATTTCTTACGATGAAGCATATAATCACATGGAGACAGAAAAATGTAGAGAAAATTATGTTAATTACAAAAGAATTCATAAATGTTTGAAAAGTTTTGTGTTAGTAATACTTTATATTTTAATCTTTCTTTCTAAGTATGATATTAAGGCGTTTTGATATTAAATGATTTTATGTGATTTTGAATTTGTAACATAAATAATGTGTATTGATTTAGCAAACAAATAAGTCATTTTGAACACTTTACAAAATAGTTGAAAAGTGTTAATGACTTTGTTCATACTGTCTGTTCGTTCGCACGATAACTGTCGTAAAAATTACATTATCAAAATGAAATTTTAGTATATTATTCAGACGGTCGGTGAGCCATATGGGGCTATAAATGAATAATAACACCCAATTAATTGTGGACTGAACACGGATTGAAAAAATGAAATACATTGAACCCTATGGGACCTAATTTTTCAAACCTTTTTTTAAACGAATTTAAAATGCACATACTGCTTCGAAAGTTTTAGGAAATATTCAAATTATCCCATAAAAATATGAAAATTAAATCAGCAAAATATATTCGTTAGTTTTTTTAAATAAAAATTAAAATATCAATTGCATAAATATTACATGAAGAGGTCACGTGACTCACTTCAAAATAAAATATGCCACCTGTCTTGTGACATATAAGAATTGCTGAATTTCTTTAACGCAAAATTATTTAGCTCTGACGCTTGCAAAATAGCTGATATGAATGAAACATCCCTTACATATACATAGAGAAGCAGACGATTTTATACCAGACCTTTTCGATGAAGTTTTAAGCATAGAATTAAAGTTCTGTTACCTCCATGATTTAAACTTTTAAGAAAAATAAATTATTGTAGTATTGTGATGAATGAAAGAAATGGAATAAAAGTGTATGAGTGACATATTTACTGCTTTCTCACAAAGAACTAGGCGATTTATATTTCAGTTACGTCATTTAAATAAAGTTCATTTTTTTCGACGATGTTTTAAGTTTTCTAATATTATAAATTATTGTAGTATTGTGATAATTTAAAAAATATTACCGCTGAATGAATCTCGATTTAGAGATGTTTAATTAAAATTGCTTTGCAGTTGGGAAGTGTTTCATAATCAATACTTTATGCATGATTGTACTAGTGAATGTACTAGTGATTGTACTTGCAAAAGTACTAGTACATAGGAGAGAAAATAGAGAAAATAGAGAGTAAATAGAGAAAATGCAAAATTTTACTCCCAATAGAAACATAATTGAATAGCTGTTGGCTCTAAAGATATTAGGTTATAAACTGAAAGTTTGCTGAGGGATATTTTAACTAATGCTTAGGTGACTCTTCGGTTTTGAATTTCCATATGCACTTTGGTCATTACGCAGTTAAGTAATTGGATAACATTTGAGATAATGAAAAATGCCCACCAAAACTTCCAATCAAAAATGCCCATTTGTGATAATAAATGATGCAAACATTTCCATCTTGTACCTTATTGACCTTATGACGACTTTCAGACACAATCAAGCACTCTGTAAAGAAGACATTCCAAGTGCAATACTGATTAATTTATCAATTTTACTTGAATTGGTATTTCACCACGTGAAAGCTTTAGGTTTAAAATTAATAAATTTTCTTTCATGCAAAAAGTATTGTGACGGGGTCGAAAATTCGAACTCAGCTTTTGCCGAATCATCACGTTTTAAGCCTTTTTGAACTCAAACAAAAAGTTTTTCAGATTATGTCTATCTGTGTGCATTTGTGTAAGTGTACGTATATGTGCTAGAGTGTATACATGTATTAGTGCGTGTATGTTGTGGTGAAAAAACCTGGAATGAGTTTTCTTTCTTAAATGATGAAAGCTGTAGATTAAATTATAATTCTTAATTAAAATGGTAGAGAATCGTAATATTTGCACATTGCTATCTTGGCCCACCATTACCTCAAAACCCACCATTACCTCTTCCAGTTCCTTATTACGAGTTCTTTAAAATAATTATTAAATCCAAACATTACACATTAAAATCCACATTCCTAACTTTTATAATAAATTATCATTTCTTCACGCCTCTATCATTGTTATAATTAAAATTACATCAATTTCAGCAAAGGTTTGAGGAGGAGAAAAGCCCCGTGGGAGACATCACGACTCTCTCTAACTTGAAATAATTCCAATTGAAATCACGACTTTCTCTCTCTCTTCAACTCTCAAATAATCATTCAATAGTATTCGTTAACTTTCTTTCTAGAAGCCGCATCATTTGGCCTGGGGTTTAGGTACGCCCTCCTTTATCTTATTGGATGCTGCACAGTGCGATGTCGTATCTCTGCATTATTGGCTCTTTCAGTTTCTAATGAAGCTTGTTTTAAGTCTAGGCACTAGGATATTTTCCTCCCACCACACCTGCAATTTGTGTGACGTGTATTTATTGGGGTCATGACTTTCCGAGTCCAGTCTGTCATAAACCGTTGACTACAATTCTGCGTTTCGTTTCGTCATAAACATCTGCATATGGTGCCTCCTAATCTCACATATGTATTTGTAGGTATGTGTATTTATGTATGTTATTATGTATATGTCCGAGAACCTGTTAACACGCTAACTCACAAGCAAATAAATCGTTTCCAAATTAATTTGGTACTATTTTTGCAGTCAGTCAATAATGTAATTCTATAATTTTTAAACGTTATCAAAAGATCGGAAGGTTCACAAATTTTGAATGAATTTTTGAAAATTCATTATAAAATAAAGACCTCCAATGCTGTTAAATAAATAATCCTTCCATAAGTAATTTTTCATTAAAATGACTGAGCAAGCATAAACCTTTCTCGAAATATTTCACTTTTTACATAAAAGCGTATAAACAATCCATAGAATTCAAAAGTATATATTCACATAAAATACGTTCACTATCCATATGAAATGTCATGCATCAAATATATCACTATCATTATCGTGGATGTAGTTCTTTTCATTCACGACAGAATATATTTTTCGTAATAGATTCATATTTTGACGCAAAGTTTTATATTTTTCATCCATTGTCCTTTATTATACTTGATATTACATAAATGGGAATTACACTTTGATGAATTTTTTAGAGTATGCACGCGTAGCTCTATTGGAACTCATAAGTTGCCAAAAGCGCTCAATTTCAATTTACGTTGTATTATTTCAATACCAAATACTTTGCACTGGATCTTGTACAACATAATTCATTGCAAAAAAAGTAATGCGATTGCTCTACGTAGGTAAGTCATGTTTTGTGTACATTATATTTTTGATTCTTAGATACAATTTTTGTATTTTACAAAATGTATATTTTCAACAAAAAACATCATAAATATATCTGAATACTGAATATTAAATCTACATGATATTCCTCTCTATTCAGATTTATAATTTTCCCTTTGAAAGTAGAATAGCATTACTAATAATGTATATGCAAATATACGTATATTCTAATTTATATTGATATATGGGAAAACAATATGTACATAATATAATTGTTTTAGGTTAGAGTAAAGGATTCACATTTTTTTTTTAAATTATAGGTCTGTATCATATTTTCTTCAAAAATAAACTCGATCAAAAACTGGAATCTTGATGATGCGGAAATATTTTTAACAGTAGTAGAGCTCTATATTTTATGTTGAAAAACAGCATCCAAAATAAATTGCTGAAACATTTTCCTGTACGAGTTCTGGCGTTTCGTTTTGGTAATATAAAAAATATATTTTTTAGGAAGTGTAATGAAGTTTTATGTACAAAATCAGTATTGTTTTTCAACATTTTTTAGCTATTATTTACTATAGCTCAAATTTGATTGATTTTAAGAATACAGATAAGGATTTTGTCTGTGAGACCATGAGGCAACTATGCAGTTTTAATATGTACGACTAGTTGCAACGAAACAAGCGCAGACTTTTAAGTACTATTTTATGATAGTCATGGCCCAGAGGGACATGACCTCCTAGGGCCAAGTTTCATTGGAGACTCATGGAACAAATAATGCGAATATGCGGCATCGCTCTGAGGAGTATCTAGACTTCAGACAAAATGATGTAGCGATAAGGATATAGAGTCAATGAATATGCAAACAATTAGAATTCAAGGGGCGAGGAGAACGGTTATGAGCAGATTGGTATGAGAATTCAAGTAGTGTGTGATCATAAACAATGCTTATCCAAAGGTGATGAGAGAGAGTCGTGTTTATACAGAATGATATGAAGAAGTTCCGAGAGTCGTATTTACACAGAATGATATGAAACAGTTCCGAGAGTCGTGTTTATACAGAATAATATGAAAAAGTTCCGAGAGCCGTGTTTATACAGAATAATATGAAGTTCCGAGAGTCGAGAATTAGATATCTATATGTTAACATATGTAAAGGTTAACATATGGATCTCAGCGACAGTGCACATACTTGGCAAGAGTGGTGATAGCCACAACAACCATGACACTGTGGAGCATAACCACTTCTGCCAGTGTAGGGCTCCAGCTTTACATCTGTACCTAATATTCTTTTGATAGCAAATAAATCCTCTGAGTTAGTCCCAGGTTTAAGCTGAAGGTAATAGAGGGGACGTGGGTATTTGCTTCCCTTTCTAGTCAATCTTACATTGCTAATCACCGAGAAGCCCATGGCTTCAATAATCTCGGTGATAGAACGAATTTTGGTCGCCACCGGTAATCCTCGCATTACGACCTTAACGGGGCGATCTTCTTTTAAATTGGAAGTTTTAAATTGAACACCGGATTTCTTAAGGAAATCGGTACAAATTCGAAACTCGGCTGCATTGTCAGCAAACATTTTTAAAAATCTACCCTCAAGTTTAGTATTAATGTTCTTAGCTATCGTTTTAAGGCTAAAAAGGATAGATAGCCAGTCAGCTAGCTGGCACTTATAAGAATCGGTGGCGTAGCTGGGGAGGGGTGTTCGGCACAGTAGCCTTGGGGCCCATTCCAGTTCCATTACTGTCTAATTGCTTCTCAAGAGCTTCATATTTGTTTTTCAGTCCCCCCCCCCGGGGCGGCGCCACCTTAGATGTGGTGTATGGATCTTAGCACTGTAGCTCTGGCCCTACGTATTTGGGGGCACAATAATCCGGGGAACCGACTGTCGAGGAACGAGCTGTCGTTCCGGCGAGGCAGTTAGACCTCGAACTCTTCCAGGTGGCTGTGATCTCAAGGACTGTATTTATCCATGACCTGAACCTAGATCTGGCCAGGGACCGGGTTCGGGCTTGGCGGGTGTTCTTCGGATCATTTCCGGTGAATGAGCCCGTCGAGAACGTGGCCCCCGGCTGCGGCTCTGCTGGATGGGAGATTGAAACCCTGGTCATGGTGAGCGAATATGCATAAACCTCACGGTTGTCTTCTCCTTGGTCTTATTCCTGTTTCTCAGTTGAATTACCTGCTGGTAATCAGAGTAGGAGATTTTATTTTTAGACTTAGATTTTATACTGGTGCACTCAATCCAGGTTCCTTCATCCGCTTCGGATTCCGAAGAATTTTCATCCGTTCTGGTACGTTTCTTACTTGCGCTTGCTGCCCTGATTCTTTCAGATCTATTAGAATTAACATCTACATTACTATCAAGATTAAGATTAATATTACCAACTTTGGCGGTTATTACTTACACTAGAATTAGAGTTGTTGTTACAGTTAGAATTACTTTTATCCTTGCCATTAAGATTACTATTTGAGATAGAGTTTACATTACAATTAGAATTTACGTTTGCTCCTGAAGTTAAGACTTTAGGAGTCTCGGATACAGCAGGGGGAGGTAAATAATTATATATACTGACATTGCAGGCTTCGACCATCCTTAGGAGTTGAATCACGTGTCCTTCACTCTTTAGAAGCATCTCTGAATAGTCGGCCTTATCTGCTGGGTCTTACCAGTCTTCACAGACGCAATCTGGACCTTGCGGTCAATGTCTTTAAGTACAGTCCTCAATCGCTTAACATCTTTGATTCTGGTCGCAGGATCAATTTCAGGATTAGTGCATTCAATATCTGCAGGTTTTCTGGCATTTGGAGAGGTATCAGTTCCCAAATTCATCAGTTGCTCCGGGGCTACCAGGGCTTCAGCGTGAGATGACATGTTGCTCGATAGCGACAAGAAAATTCGACCGAAACTTACGGAGTCCAAGTTCCGAATCCAGTTCAATGAAGTATGCTTCCCCACTCTTCCAAAACTAGCAATTTCAAAAACTTTTGTTTTATCCATCTGTTCCGTGGGTATTGAAATATATTCCCTCCATCTTATTCTTTTAAGTAGCGACAAATGACTATAAAAATTGTATAGCAGGATTCTATTTATATATTATTTATACTATATAAATTATTTCAAAAATTTGGTTAGAGATTGGCAATTCTTTAATAGTTCTACAGACGAACCTGCTTAACGAAATTGTGGTTAAAGGAATACTTCGCTTAACGTAATACATTTTCAATGTACCAAACTAATTTTTTTAAATTACGGACAAAACATTCTACACAATACGAAAAAAAAGATTTGTCTTTTGAAGTAAAAAATGTAATTGCAAATGCAGAATGTATCAATTTATAAAGCTAAAAGGAAAGCAGTTGAATATTTATAAAATGTTTTTACACTTTTCATTTGCATGGCTAATTTTTCATAAAGTGGAGTTCAGTTTTAATATTGCATAATGAAACCATAGTAGATTACCCATTAGTAACAGAAATTGGATCTATATTGGAAGACGTAAACTGAAAATTGGTCTATATAAGAAGTGTCAGTATTTGACCAATATTGATATACTGCTGAGGATGTCCCTGCCTCCAGGTTTTGTTGGACCGAGTGGCGAGTTGAGTGGTGCTACACGCCTGACCACAAATAACTTCCGACTATCCGCATTTATTTCAAATAATATTGCTGAATTTGGAAAACATTTGCATCGTCATAAATATTCCAATAAACAACTGTCCACCATGGCTCAAATCCGACAAATGTATTGTCATGTCTGCAGTTTATTAACCTTGTCGAATAGTGATATCTTTAGCGCACAACATAGAGCATTGTACACATTTTCAATTATTGCAATTTTATTATATCTGTGCTCACATAACTGATATTAAATTTGATTATTTGATTTGATTATTTATGAATGATGATTAATTATAAATAGTGACTTTTAACTGATGATTATTAAATACATTTAGTGTAATTACTGTTTTGTGCATACCATGAGAACGTTTTCTTTCCAAAACTATGCTTTGGATTCATATAATTTTACGATTTTTTAATAAATTAATGTTTACCATGTACAAATTAATTGGTTATTGTGTGACCAGAAAGCAAATTATGCAGTTTGATGTTTACATAGGAACAGAGCTCAGACTTTTTGTTAAAAATTCTTGACAGTGTTGGCTAGGAAGCTCATGGCCATAATAAATTCACGTCATACAAATTGCAGGTGTGGTTTGGGAAAATATTTCATAGGGTCAATACTTAAGCGAAGCTTCATTGGAGACTCAGGGAGCCAATGATGCGAAGATACGGCATTACACTGAGGAGTCTCTAATGAGAGCAAGTAAGGCGTATCAGGACCACAGACAAAATGATGTGGTAATTTTTATTCAATAAGCGAGGAGAGAAGTCATGTAAATATTAAAATGAGAATTCAAGCTGTGTGGTTGATATAGCAATGATAATCCAAAAGTGATGAGAAAGAGGCATGATTATACGGAATGATAATGCAAAAGTTCCCAGATCAGTGTTTCCAAGCAGTGTAGTGAGTTTTTATTTTAACTAATAAAACTAATAAATAATAACTAACTTTAACTAATAAATAATAATTTATTTTAAAAGTTAAAACTGTGGAATTTAATGTGTAGTGCTTTAATTAATTATTATATTATGAACTCGTGCAAAGAGGTAACGGTGGGTTATTGCGGACACGATAAAAAAGTACGTCTATACGATTCACAACCATGTAATTACAAATATACAAATTATGCGGGGAGGGAACGAGGGTTCTAATCATGTGCTGAATGTGTTTAATTTATCACCACAGTTGTATTATTTATTTGCATATATTTAATTATTTAATTGCATATGTTTAAATATATTTTAATTTATTTAATTAATACACTCTATTATATAGAGATATTGTAACTCCGTGCTTTGTAAATAACAAAAAATGCTTAACTGATGTATTAGTTAGGCAGTTTACCACTATTCAAATCCAATTAACTGTAAAATCATGCACAATCAAATGACAAAATGGAATAGTTTCTATGTAAAAAATTAAATCAGCGAAGAGTTAAAATACCATTTTATGCAGCGTTTGCAAAAGACCTGACCATAGAAAAACGATTTGCTATATTCGAGTCATATGTTGTAAATAAAGAAGTGCGAGGAATTTAAGACGAAACACTTCAGAGTTTTTTTGTTTTTCATGAATGAGATTAAATTAACCCCACATAAATCTCTTTCCCGTTTGTTTTTTGGTTGACATGCTGCTATTTTTCAAATTAGACTTAAACCCTCGGGGGAAGGATATAGTAGTATTGATTAATAATCCCATAAAGGACCTGAAAAAAATCAAAGCTCTTAATACCCGACAAACGGATGTTAAGAAATTAGAAAATTTTAAAATTGTCTTCTAAACTTTATTTATTCTTTTAGAGGTAATATAAAATATTAGAATATTAAATATAATATTTTGTATTAACTTTTGAAAAATAAATGGGTTTTCCTTTAAAAAGTCTTTAAATTGGATTTATATCTTTTCGTACTGCGAAAAAATTAAATATTCAAAGAAAACCAGAAATCTAGGAAAATAATCCAAAATCCATATATATATATATTATATATATATATATATATATATATATATATATATATATATATATATATATATATATATATATATATATATATATATATATATATATATATATATATATATATATATATATATATATATATGTTACATAAATTTTAAACCTTTCCCAATTTAACGCTCCCTTTTCTTTCATAATAATTACTGTTCCAATTAAATATTTCATATCCAGCACGTGTTGAAAGTATATTAAATTTTATCTCACGCCACTAATATTAATAAAGTATGCCAGTACGTCCTCTTTTCCTTGACCATACTATATATGGTCACTAATCTTAACCTCTACGTCAACTTCCTCATATATAGAACTGCTTCCCAATCACATTTTTAAAGCATTGCATAAAAATTAAAGCTTTCATAATAATTATTGTTCCAATTAAATATTTCATATTCAGCACGTGTTGCAACTATATTAAATTTTATCTCACGCCACTAATATTAATAAAGTATGCCAGTACGTTCTCTTTTCCTTGACCATACTATATATGGTCACTAATCTTAACCTCTACGTTAACTTCCTCATATATAGAACTGCTTCCCAATCACATTTTTAAAGCATTGCATAATAATTAAAGCTTTCATAATAATTATTGTTCCAATTAAATATTTCATATCCAGCACGTGTTGCAACTATATTAAATTTTATCTCACGCCACTAATATTAATAAAGTATGCCAGTACGTCCTCTTTTCCTTGACCATACTATATATGGTCACTAATCTTAACCTCTGCGTTAACTTCCTCATATATAGAACTGCTTCCCAATCACATTTTTAAAGCATTGCGTGTGCTTCGTTCTATCCAGACCCTTACACATTTATTATCAGATTCCAGGGCAAATATGGACTCGTTCGTGAACTGGACGTTGTACCAATCTAAGACAGTCCATCAGTCCATTTGACATGTTGACGACATCACTTTAATCTTGGCCCTCTGGCTTGGAGGGTAAGTGGAACACAAAAATGTGGTACTCGGGCGTACAGTCACTTTACGTGGAGACTTCGACCAACAGTACTGGTAGATATTGTCTTACCAAATGCCGCTACAACAATGGATATAACAGTTGGCGATTCGGCTTGGCTACTGTATCAATATACCGATAATCAGAGGGGGTGGAAACCTTTAGACGACCGGGCACAGGTCCCCGGACAACTGTTTTACGTGTTTGAAGTTGTTTTCATAATAGAGAAATTACCGAATGATCAACTCCAAAGAAAATATCGACATCTTTGATTGACTCTCCTGCTTCAATGCGTCCGACAGCATGCATGCGCTCTCTATCTGTCACTCGTCTTCTTTCATCCATAGAAACACGAATATCATCAAAAATAATCGTACAAAAGTTATAAACACTTCGTATTAGCATTTAAATGCAACTCCTCAAACCCTTGAAAATGCTGACGTCTTCAAACACTGCCTAATTAGCATATATCTGGAAAGTCAATCATGACTGGCTGTAATATTCAATATTTGTATACTGCCATCTACTTCCGCAGCGATTTTCAGTCACTCAAATTCAAATACGCATATATATATATATATATATATATATATATATATATATTTCGAGAATTTGTGTTCAAATATATATATATATATATATATTTGAATTTGTGTGACTGAAAATCGCTGCGGATGTAGATGGCAGTAAGCAAATATTGTATATTACAGCCAATCACGATTGCCTGCCCAGATATATGCTTATTATGCTTATATACCAGATATATTCTATATATATATATATATATCTGTGTGGGTATATATGTATATAAATATATATATATATATATATATATATATATATATATATATATATATATATATATATATATATATATATTTATATATATATTTATATATTTATACATACATATTTACATACATATTTATAACGTAAACACATGTCCAAAATATGTATATTACTTATATTTTAAATTATTCCATAAGAAAAATTTGGAATTCTTGCACAGAATATCATGTTTAGAATAATACAATTTTCATATTTAAATCTGCTGTAGTTTCAAAAATATGTTCTATTGCAAAGTCATACTTATTTTTCATTTTTCATATATTCCATTAACTACATTGGCGCGAAGTAACATAAAATGTAGCTTTGGATTCCGTTGTCTTCTACAAGTAACGAATGGGGATATTGTGTAGATTCAGAAGTTTTCTTTTGCTTTAGTTCTAAATATTTCCCCCAGGATCAAAGTCTATTGTTCCTTTTCAGAAAGAATGTGAATTAGAAGTTAATATATTTCTTCTGTGCTTTTAACAGAAAATACTTCCCACGGAAAACGATGTCGTCGAAAGTCTTGCCCGATTTATTTTTATAAAAATCTGTATAACACTGTGCCGTTGTGTTGTTATTTCACGGAACTTGTCTGCGGAGAAACAACGCAATACATAAAACAGATGTTCTAAATAGCGTGAAAATCGAAATTATTTGTTTTTCAATTATAAAGCAGTGTTTATACTTTAAATTTTTGTTTCTGTATGTAATATAAATAAAGTTCAGGATCTCAGTTTACAATGATATAAAACCATGATATGAGAACATCAAATTGTTGAAGCTAATAATATTTTAAAACTTCTCAATTATTGTAATTGATACGAATTCCTTCTCTTCTCTTCATAGAATCAGACATATAAAATAAGAGGGATACCCCTGTTTAAAAGCATTTAATTAGCTCTTTAGATTAGAAACAGTGAGAGCTAATCAAAAGTCAATTGAGTTTATTTTTTCGATTGGTATAGACTGTGGTATTAGATTGGTATAACTCTAAAAGCTCTTCATATAATTATAGTCATGTGATTGTTATATGTTTTCTTTTACCCAAAACTTAAAAAAATGCAAATGAATATATTAGGCTTGAACTTAGAGTATTCTTTTCGATTACTATTTTTATATTTCAATTTAAATGCAATATCGGAAGCAAAAGATTCATTCACCATGTGTTACAAACATTTCCAGTTTCACACTGTAAATTTAAATAAATTGAAAAAAAAATACATACGTTTTTTAGATTTTTTTTGCATTTACTTTTTAATTGCGAAATTAATAATATTTTGATTATTTTAAATACAAACGTAAACAATACATTTATTTAAATTACTTAACTTTAAATCAAAATGTATATATTAATTTGTAGTTCAAAAACATTAAGGTAATTATGACAACATTTTGCTTTTCAAAATGCTCTCAGTTTTGATTTCAGTTTTTCTACCAAATTCGCTTTCACAAAAATTGTAAGAGTGGAATAAAAATATTGCATTTGCAACCGTCATATTTGAGGGAAAATTTTTGCTTAAAAAGAACTTTAAGGTTGCCCGATTTCAGAATCCCTTGGAATAAAAATAAATAAAATGTAAGTTTGGAATCAGTTGTCTTCTTTCTGGTTTATGATATGGAAGACATGCATTTATTTGCAGTATTCCCTATGTGTCAACTGCTAATACTTGCCATGGGATTAAAGTGTATTGTTTCTTTTCAATGTGATTTGAGATATTCGATATTTATTTTTTCCGATAAATAAAGCAAAATTTTTACATTCTTCAATAATTTTTCAAAAGTTAATACTTCTTTCTACTGTCATTTTAGGGCTAATACTGAATAATTTGCAGTAGATTAGATTCATAACTCGTTACATACGTCAAGATAGTCGCAAATATGGTATTTATCGTTGGAACATATTTAAAATGCAAGAATAAATTATGTAGAAATAAAATTTGAAGAAATATTACAATTGTAGCTTCTAAATATGGCAAAGTAAAAAATAATTTTTTATTTATCAAGGAATGTGAAGGTGTTATGTTAGGAAATAAAAGTTTTGCTAATAAAATAAATTAAATTAAATTCTTAAGAAATTAGGAAATTTTAAAATTATAATATTTTAAAATTTCTCAAGAAAGTTTCAATATATATATATATATATATATATATATATATATATATATATATATATATATATATATATATATATATATATATATATATATATATATATATATATATATATATATATATATATATATATATATATAAAGTATAAAAATAATTTTAGAATTTTAGAAAACCTTCAATCATATTCCTTTTAGAAGAATTTTGAAAGAACATCAACATCATCTTCCTATACTTAACTTAAAAATAAAGACAACCTGCAGATATGAAATTCCATTGAGAAGAATAATTTTTAACTATAAATTCTTAAGTAAAAATCAACAAACTGAAAATATAACAGCATGTAATTGTGAAAATAATCCATATTCTGATCCTTTGATAGGACATATAGTCACTGGTGATAGTGCTGTCCTGGAGGATAGAAATTTAATACGGGCCTTTCAACTTGGTACAAAATATCGTAATCCTCATATAGGCAATTCATATGAAACTTTTCAGCAAGATATTGATAAATTTATCTATGATCTGTCAATTCGATTCAGTATACCTGACTTCACCTTCAATCAATGGCGTTACAGGATATGCAACGACTTCAAGTTTTTTTATAAAAAATTATATCAACCACATGACATTTGCAAACTGAACTTTAAGTATCTCAAGACCATTCAAGATAAGTTCATAATTACATACACTGATAAAGTTTCAAGCAATTACGCATTTACCTGCAAATTCTATTATGTTCAAACCTTAAAAGAAAAATATGAAAATGTTATGCTATATCGAAAAGTTAACCTTCCCCACCAAGAAATTACTAATAGGATTAAAGCCTTATATCAAAAAACATGTATTAAATACAATGGCATAATTAAGTACCCATACTTAATTAATATTCAAAATTGCATAAGAGCAATACTAGTTTCAGACCAGTTACAGTCGGCTGTAATATTTATCTTACAAAAGCTAATTCTATTCTACTTAAACTTTTAAAACCTCTGTTGCATCAAATGAATAATAAAGGTAGTTACATCATTAAGAACAGTCAAGAAGTTATAAAGTCTTTAAAATATCACAAAAATCCATTATACTTTAAAACCTATGACTTTCAGGAACTCTTCAACAATATTGATCTTGAAGACTTATCTAATATCCTAAACCTTTTATATGAAGAATACGACTTGAAGAAAACAATAGAATTCATTAAATATAAGTCTTTAATTAATATTGTCATTAAATAAAACTACCTTTTTAATGGAATTTCTATATATCAGCAAATTAAAGGCATCCCCATGGGAGGGGGGTGTTCTTCTATACTTGCTGATCTGTACCTCAATTTTTATGAAAGCCAATCACATCTTAATAATGAAATCATATACCTACGTTATGTAGATGATTTGATAGTCGGATATAAAAATGAACATTATAGTATGAATTTTGCTTTCTACCCACCAAACTTTGAAAGAAAATCCTGCTGCACTTAAAAATGTAGTGGAATTTTTAGATTTAAGTATAGATTTCAGTAAAATACCTGTAAGTTTTACTATCTATGATAAAAGAAAAAGTTTTTATATAACTATAAACGGTCTGATCAATTGGAATTCCAATCTTCACTTGAATATATTTTGGAATGTATTCTTGGGGGGTTAGGCTAGAATTCAAAGAATTATCTACAATGAAGACATCCGTATTGATTTTGATCGGACATTTCTACAGCAAGCATATCTACAGCAATACCCCATTCCTTTTATGCTACATTATATTGATATTTTATACAATAACAATAATGCTTATTGTTCAAAGTTAAAATCTATTTTATATCATTTAGCAGATGAAGGTTCGCATATTATGAATAACAGGACCGCAGAACGATAACACGAAGTTAAATACAGGTCATTGTGGTCTAAAGGACTAGTTGCTCATCCAGTGATAGTCTTCATATTACCATTGGACTTTTCTTTTTTAACGGTCTTGTGATAATTGTTATTGTCACTCCGGGGGTTGGCTTCAGCCAGGGCTGGCGTCCAGGAGTGCAATGCCGCGGCATTTATGACAAGCTTGTTGACACCTGGGGTGTAAGGTCACAACCCCTTACCGCCATTAAGTAAGCTTCTCGCTAAGCCTTCCTTCTTTTTTCAATTCTAAAATTATTTTTATACTTTTTATATTTATATCGTGTATAGTATTTGTAGCTGCTTTGCGCATATATGCTATAACACTTCAATATCGTTAATAACTTCCATTTTCCATCTTATATTATATATATATATATATATATATATATATATATATATATATATATATATATATATATATATATATATATATATATACATATATGTATATACTTTTGTAGAATATATATTCCACAAAAGTATAAACTCAATGCTTTTAAATAATCAGGATACAACCCTGTGAAAATCCTGTGTAGACTATGTACATGGCGCAATGCTGCTCTAGTATATATTTACCTATATAATTCCAAACAGATATCACGACGCATATATATATATATATATATATATATATATATATATATATATATATATATATATATATATATATATATATATATATATATATATATATATATATATATATATATATATATATATATATATATATATATATATATATATATATATATATATATATATATATATATATATACAGGAATATTTTGTAAAAGAAGCATATAACCAAAATATAAAATCGCTCATATTTAGAATATTTAATATAAGAAATACATTCATTACAGGGAACCAACTCAAAGGGATGATAGAGTCTGATTTTTGTAGGAAAGGGCTATCCAAATACAAACAATATCAATGTAAAAGAGTTTTTTGTACAATGACATAAATGCGCTTACTGTAAAAATAAATTCCCTCCATTTTTTTAGTATATCTGCTAATTTTAGAAAATATTGATTGGAAATAAATAAATAATTGATTAACTAAAATGTACTGGTAACTGTACTTCACTCTCCACATCTTAAGAGCAATTAGAAACGAAATTAAAGTCATTGCCCGATTTTACTTCCTGATTGTAGTCTGATCTAAAATTTCTTAGGCACATTTATCATAAAATGAAGAATTAAAATGTATCTTTTAAATACATACTATCTTAATTTGAAATTATGTTACATTGAGCATTAAAACATTTTCAAATTATAGAAATGCCCATGTTCTATTTTGGTTTTTTTTTCAAAGCCTAATAATTCAAAATATAACTGTTTTAACTTGTCATGCATTGAAGTTAGGGTCAGTCTATTTTTATGTCAGCAATGAAAATGTGCGATATCACATTCTCATATGATGCAGTTCTGCAACACTTATTAAAACTATTGTTTTTGACATTTCATGCATTTACATTATAACTTGTCTAATTTTTTCAATACTGGAAATGTATGTTATCACATTCTCACCTAATGCAACCAAACTCTTTTCAAGTTAATAATAATCTGTAGCCAGTGAAAAAAGCATTTTCCCTTAAATATAACATTTTAAAATTGATATGATTTTTCTGAAATTCACCAGTATGAGGAATTTTTGCGACAATTAGTATAGTTTTCTGCGAAATTTATCTCTACATTTTTAAAAAATATAAATTGCTTAATATATTTATTTAAAATTTGAACTACAGTAATTTAGGCTATAAGTTCTCCTTTTCTGATAATTGGTTACTCAATTTCTTGGAGCGTCACATTTAATACTTTTTATACTTTTCAATCTCAGATTGCTCATTTATGTGATCATAAACAATATAATTGTTCAACGTTGTGTTACGAAATCGTTGTTCTCGCTATAGTCCAATGTATTTCCACTTATATTGGATGACTTTAAAAACTGAAACTAAATTTTCATCACACTAAGTGACTTCAGAGATTGGAACATAACATGCACAATATTATTATTCATTTTAAGACTTTCTTCACTGCTTTGGATGATTGTACGATACCAACAATTTTTTTTCATGAATACCAGACCATAAATACCAACATATATATAAATCCCCAAATAGGACAAGTAGCAATGTACTCGTAAAATTTCTAGATAAGTGACGTAAGTAACGGCCGGGGGGAGTTGCGACCCCCAACACTCCGGTTAAAGCTTTTTTCCGCCATGGCAAACGCTCCCGGTAGCCGATACTCCCTACACTATTTTCTCCATGACTCTTATAAAACCGTAAAAAATTACATACACACATATACACTTTCAATAACTTGTAAAAATCCAAATGTTTACTATAATACGCTAAAACAATTCAAAAAGGACACACTATAAAAATATAACAATTAATTTAAAATGCTAATGTATGAAATCACTTCACACATGGTTATTTAATATCCCAGTATCAATATATTCAAAAAATAATGTTTGAAATCCA
Organism: Amaurobius ferox; assembly: GCA_951213105.1. Lineage (NCBI taxonomy): Eukaryota > Metazoa > Arthropoda > Arachnida > Araneae > Amaurobiidae > Amaurobius > Amaurobius ferox. The sequence continues at coordinate 125,235,459 of OX578134.1, forward strand.
AGTCAGAGAGGTTATATTTAAAAATTCGGATACAAGACCAATTGGCAACACTATCGCTATATAAATACTATTGTATGAATTTACTTCACTCGTGGTTATTTAATACTTTAAAATCAATATATTCAAGACTAATGAAATCCTAGTCAGAGAGGTTATTTTAAAATTGGATATAAGACCTATTAACAACATTATTGCCATAAAAATACCAATGAATGAAATTAATTCACTCGTGGTTATTTAATCCTTTAAAAACTATATATTCAAAAACTAATGTTTGAAATACAAGTCAGAGTAGGTTTTTTTTTTTTTTTTTTTTTTAATTAAATATTGATACAAGACCTATTGGCAGCATTATCGCTATATAAATACTACTGATGTATGAAATTACTTCGCTCATGGTAATTTAATACTTTAAAAGCAATATATTCAAGACTATATTGTTTATTGTTTTTAAAGTTGTTTATATATATATATATATATATATATATATATATATATATATATATATATATATATATATACATCTCAGATTTAGCGTTTTATTACTTTACATACATAGTATAATGTATGGAGGAGGTATTGTAACTAGATCGAATTTTAGACAGCAAAGCACATTCCAAGCTTCTCCGACCTCGAAATAAATATTTATGAGATAATATGTAGGTGTGTGTTTGTGTGTGTATGTGTGTGTGTGTATGTTTATGTGTATGCATATTATGTTTGTGTGTAAAGAAGTCTGTGAATGCGACATCTCTCGTGGGAATAAAGCATTTTATATTTGACATGAAGCGCAAATATTGTACATATGTTCACTTTAATCATGCAATATTATGTGACAAATTTCTTAAAACCATTCTTGTGGATTTAGTTCTACCCATATTTCCAGAAATAATTTTGAATTTTGCTGACCAACATTTCGTCAATATTTTTATATTCATATATAAGATTTCCTATCTGCCTGTCTGTAACGAGTAGTGACTAATATGGAAATATATCGCCAACTTGGCGACTTCTCCTAATATTGCCAAATGAAAGAAAATCCCACCAAAATTGTAAATTGTTGATAATTTAATGAAACTGACTCGAAATAATCATACCGAATATGTGCAAATAGTCAATGCATAGTTAAAAACATTGTACCGCGGATCTTGTACATCACTTTTTCGCTGTAAAAGAAGTAAATTTATTGCATTATGTAGGGAAAGTCATGTTTGGCCCATATCATATGTTTCTTTCTTTGATTAGAATAGTTTAATATCCACTTAGTTTACTATATTGAATAGCAAAGTTAAAACAGCGTTGTGACAGAGGTGAAATGTTTAGAATTGTTATCGGAATAAAATAATTTATATCATTCACACTAACTGTAATAATATTTTAGTATTCCCAAACTGTGATAGATAAAACGAAGGTACTTATCCGGAAAATAGAAGTTCTCAGAATCGGAAAAAAATCATTCGAAATTATGAACATTAAAAGAACATGGAAATACTTAACAAAAATTAATAACAAAATTTTTAAATCTAATATAAGAAGTTAAAAAATATAAATCGTGTTGAATCCAGCAGCCTATGCATCAAACTCATGAACTGATTGTGAAAGGAGGTAGAGTGAAAAGAAAATATATTCTATTGCTTGTACATGGATTTAAAGATTTAGCAACATTCTCTACTTTATGTTGCACATACTAGCTTCAAAATTAATCATCATAAAATGTTAAACTTCTGCGGGATTTTATATTAGATGTTTAGATACAATTGACATTTATTTTGAAAGGAATGATTGCTATCAAAAAGTTTATTAAGTATTTTTCTTTATAAATTGCGATCATTAACTTTTAATAATATAAATGATTATGTTTAAGCGGGGTTAAAATATGTCTTCTTAAGATAATATTCATAAATGGAGTGCTTTTTTCAGTTCTAATTTGAACCGATAAGGGGGATATATGTACGGGATACGTTTTACTTTAGAAAACAAAAAAATAATTGTTTAATTTGCCCATTATTATTAAAAGTATTTCGTATGCTGAATATCCAATGCCAAATAACAGATATATTCAACGCCAAATAAAGGAAGTATGCAACGCCAAATAAAATAAATATTCAACGCCGAATAAATGAAATATTCAACGCCAAATAAAATATATTCATAACTAAGCTAATGAAATAATGTACAGAGTAGAAAAACACCGCATTCTAACAAAAATAATGTCTCTTAATAAGCATCTAGTTCTATGACTGAAAATGGATGTTCTTCTTAATTACACGCATTTAATGTTTCGATAAAAATTAATGCGTCATATCATTACTGCAAAAAATCTGAAATTAGATTCAAAGGAATTACAAGGATATTATTTGTCTGCTTGAATGGAATTCGTTTATACATTGGATTAATTTAAAAGGAAATCATTACAGACATTTTGTACTTTTAACATTTTATACCTTAGTGTTAATAATGATAAAACAAATTATATAAACTAAATAATACTTAATCCTAAAAAAAATATATATTTTTCAAGAATTTTGTTTCTTATCTTCGGTTGTAAAATGTATTTCGTTACATATAGTTAATTATATACTTACTTTTTCTGATTTAAAACACTTTTTTAATTATCGAGTAATACACAATATGAAAATAATTAAACAAAAGTTTTATTCAAATGAGCTTTAAACCGTGTCGTAATTTATTCAACAATGTAAGCTCTATTCATCCTGAACTGAAACGACTATGAAACGACTTAGGCATCACAGGTGATTAATAGGAAATAAAGGAACGAGCCTTCACATGGTAGCATGTAGTACTGTACACTTCATTTTAACGATGAAAACGTTTCATTATCTTTGCACACTTATTTCAGACATATATGTGCATTTTCGGAAGAAGCGGAAGTGGCATCTAAAAGCAGGAAACGGAAGTCCTTAGTGAATCCACCAACCGCTTTAAAATTCTATACTCAATCCATAGCAGTAATCATATAAATTATATCTATGGTAAATTCTGAGAAATAAATGTTGCATAGTAATTATATTTTTTTAAATCGAAACTGACATCTTTAGAACCGGAAATAGAAACTCTTAGTGAGACCCATACTTTCTATAAAATGTAATACCAAAACCGTTCAGTCACCATCTAATCTTTATCTACTATAGCTGATTTTGTAAAATATGCATATTACAAGTAAAATTTTAACCGAACTTGGAAAAGAATGGGAAGATGAAATCCTCTGTGATGTTCCACTAGTACCTAAGAAACTAAATGCCAGATCCATGTCAGTCATCATCTAAGTTAGATCTATAGCCGATACTGAAAAAAATATGTTTCCAAAAGCATGGAAGGTTTTGAACTGAATTTGAAATATTACCGGATGTGGAAATCCTTAGTAAGGAATCCCTCCGAAACTTGATAGTGAATCCATATTGATTGTCATCTAAGTTCCTTCTATATCTAATCTTAAAAAATAGATGTTTCAAGGAAAATGTAGATTGTTGAATTGAAAGTGACATCTGGAGAACCAGAAGTAGAAATACTTAGGTTTTCCTATGTAATCCAAATGCTAATGCTGAATCCATATCCGGTATCATCTAGGTTCTATTTATAACTATAACTGAGAAATATATGTTTCTGACGCATTCTTTCTACGTTTGAAAATTTCCTCAATATCTGTTGCAAGATCCCGTAACAGAAGCAGAATAGAAAAATAATCTGATGTGGGCTGCACATGACTTTCCTTATATTGTGCAATGAATGTACTTCTTTCGCAATTAATAACTGATAAAAGATCTACGGCACAGTGTTTGCAATGTTGAATTGTACATTTGACGCTTTTTCATATGTAAAGTTACATGTAAAGTTATTTCGTACACCATTAACTGTTTATATTCATCGCAACTCTAACAATTTTCAATATTGATGCATCCTCAATAAGCAATATTGCCCATATATTTAAAATTTGCAAAGTATTGCCTCCTATTTAACGTCATTTTTATCACTTTGGTGACATTTTTTACCAATTTGGTGGCATTTTCATGAATCTGGCAAAATTTAAAAAGTCGCCAAATTTGCGATATCCTGCCCAATTTTTCGCCAAGCATTACGGACGGACGGAGAATTAGGTTATTCTTGTAGTCGTGTATTATGTTTTTTCCAAGATATTGAATTTCCATCACTTAGTCGCCTTTTCTCTTGATTTGTCATAATTTTTATCACTGTGGCGACATTTAAAAAGCTCGTTAAAATGGCAATATAATCCGGCAGAATATTGCCAAGCGTTACAGACGGAGAAATAGGTTATTCTTATAGTAGATTCTTATATTCTTTCCAAAATATTGAATTTTCATCAATTAGTCATTTTCATTGATGTAGCATCATTTTTATCAATTTGGCGATATTTTTAATAATTTGGCATCATTTTTTTTGCAATTTGGCGACATTTTATTCAATTTGTCTAGAGTTGGCTGTAGTTAAAATCTCGCTGCCCTAACGCCCTAAAAACGCCCTAAAATGTAAGAATACTCAGTTATTCCTATCTAATCCAAATTGTAATGGTGAATCCATGTCCCACATTATCTAGGCTCTATCTATAGCTATTCCTGAAAAACATATGTTTCTGAATCCTTCCTTCTACGTTTGAAAATTACCTCAGTATCTGTTGTAATATCCCGTAACAGAAGCAGAATGAAAAATAATCTTAAGTGGCAGCACATGACGTTCCTTATATAATGCAATGAAATTACTTCTTCCACAATAAAAAAATGATGAACATATCCACGGCACAGTATTTGTAATATTGAATTGTGTATTTGGCGCTTTTCCGGATGACAACATGCAAATATATTTGGTACCCAAGTAACATATATTTCGCGCAACTGTAATTAAACATTTTTTTAAATTGATAGCTTCCTCAATAAGCAATACAGTCCATATATTAAAAATTTGCAAAGCATTGCCTCGGAAGCCGCAGGCGGACTGCCAATCTTGCACAAGGCATTGGTGTAGGCAACATATAAGCCCGCTGCATGTTTGCAAACGGTTAGGAATATCAGCTCGAAAATCCACATTAGCGGAATTCGGCCATCCAAATTTCTGTTCGTGCCCTAGGGCGAGTAGGGGGGGGGGGTCTGCGTTTTCGACACATTAGCGGAAGATAAACCTCACTTGAATGAAACCAGGATTCTTGTCCTGAAATCTAACGTATAACAAAACTATTTTACACAGTACTTTTAAAAATTACGGAAATCAATTTTAATGTCAAATTCCTTTTATCTAAGATCGCACATGTTTTTGAAGAATGTCAATGACATATTTAAGCGAATAACATTATTAGAATGGCAATACAATGCTTTTATGTGTGTTGTCAAATACCAAAACTGTTTTAAAGCAAAACAAAGAATATAATACATCGGATGAGAGCAGCATATAACTTTTCCCACAGGCTTATATTATTTTTACTTTCCCTACTATCAGTGGCGGCTCATTAGGTGACGCAGAATAAGAGCTGATGGGTTATTGTTTTTATTATTTGGCAAATTTTTTAAACTCTTTTGACTATTATTAGATAATAATTGTCAACCCTTGTACCAGTACCTCGATGTATTTTAATGATGTTTGTTGTCGAGAAGAGGTGGAAATCCCACCACTGAATCTGCTTCACCCATTCTTGAAGTCACGAGACACCACTGAATATTTAAAAGGAAACTATTAAGATGGGATCAAAAATTCAATTCTCAAACTGTAAAGAATTTACACGATTAGTTTATTCAAGAATATAATTGAAACATATTGAATTATGTGTCTTAATTTGTGAATCCATTTGTGCAATATCCCTCCAAAAAGTTAAACTATTAAAATAAAATCCTCATTTCATTATACAAGTATCTATCAGAAGATAAAGGGCCAAAAAAACCTTTAAATAACATCGAATTAGGGGAATCACTTTAAATTACGAACATATATCTAATAGAAATTCAAAAATATTATAAAACGATAATCCCATTCAAAAAGTATTGCATCTCGATTATTACTGTTTAGGCATTTTTAAATAAGAAATAATTCATTTAATCTTGTTAGATAGGTTTTCGATATTTTAATTTTGCCTAGCTGTTTGATTATATATCAGGATGTTTTGCTGATATGAATATATCTCCAAAGTAATCCAGGAGTAACTATCTTCCATTATAATAGAACTGTAGTACATACTTCGCAAATATATTTGAATTTTACATTAATGACATGGGATATGTATTTAATACATTTTATCTCCGCTTCTTACTATGGAATCTAAATCAGTTAGTCGCTAATTTTCATGCTAGAGTTCACAGAGTTGGATGTCGTATAAAACGTATTCTTACACAGATATTAACGAAGATATTATTGAAGTATTTATCGCTTTTATTCCATCAATATGAAAACACAACACACTGACGGCCGAACTTTTCCCTAAAAATTGTCTACAACACGTATTCTTGATCTGAATCCTCATTCTCTGCTTCTGTAACTTATGACAGCTATCCTACATATCAAGATATCTGCATAAATAGAAACCACCCTGCAAAAAATTTCATTGAATACTTGTTCGCTTAGTAAGTGTATTATTGTCTTAAAAACGTGTCCTAAATTCGAAAATTAATTTTTCTTACTTAAACGCCTTATTCTTTTAAGGTTGTATTCCAACTTTGAACGTTTTTTGGGTAACAGTAAGTATGAGTGACAAAGTCATTATTTATTTTCTGCAAAGTTTAAAAAATATCTACAAGCATGTCTGCTTGATAAGCGTGTTATTGTCTTAGAAGCGTGTCATACATTTGGAATAATGTTGCCTACTTAAACGCCTAATTATTTTGGGTTGTGTGGAAAACCAAATTTAAAGATTTAAAGCTGCACTTTTAGATTAACTTATCATTATTATATATCTATATCTATCTTAACATGGCCGAAAAATCGTACATAATGGATTCATTATTAAATTGTACATTGAATTATGTGCCGCTTTTAACCCTCCAATTGTTTTACTTTTCGCGCGAGTTCTGTAAAGGAATATTAATTAATATAATACTAAATGGATCACACTATTTTAACTTTAACAATAAAATATTTATTAACAACATAAAATACATAATTATTTAATTGCAACAATTATTCTTCTTATTAAATATTTCGGCGAAGAGACCATGTGAGACCAGTATTCAAATGACGAAAATGTAGTTAGGACCATATATCATATTTGAGGAACACATACCTTCAAGTCTGTCTTGGACTTTGTCACCAGCATGTACATCGCCGATCATAATACTTGAATCAACTCGCAGTGTAATTCGTTTACGCTTAATTTGCCGATTATATTGTACTGCTGGCTCGCACACTCGTACTTATGTCATTCTCGTAGTCATATCTGTATTCACCAAGTCATACTTATATACCTTTAACTGAGTATCATCATCGTTGTAGTCATAATGTCGAACAAGTATTGTCGTTCTTATTAACCAAGTCATCGTGCTTCTATATGGCTATCTTTTTTTAAGTGTTGTTCTTATGTCACAGGTTGTGGTTCTTTTTCCTCGGGACCGTCACTCCCCCTTTTCTCTGATTTGCAGCATTCAGGGTGACGCAACAAGCACCTTCTCCATTGGTTTGCCTTTCCATCCAATGTCGTTACTTCACATTTCCGTCATAGTTCATTCGGCCCCCCTCTGTCGTGACGCTCCTAAATTTATGATTTTCTGAATTTGGGTTCACGTGTCATAAACACTGGTGTCATTCAGACTGGAAGTATTATCCGATGCTTCAGATAAATAAATAATTGGCATAAAACTGTCTCATTAAAAGACGTGTCAGATCTATTCCTGGTCTCACAGGTTCCAACTTTGGACGTTTTATGTCTAGCAATAAGCATCAGTACCTAAGGCAATATTGTTTTTTATTTGTGAGTAACTTTTCAACGTTTCCACACTGTTAAGCTATTTAATTTGTATTATCCCATAAGCCCTAGATTGTGCAAAATATTTAAGTCGCATGGAAAATTGTTATGGATTCTAAACCTCCATGCATTATTATTAAATAAAACATTAAAACCATGTCACATTTACAATACATTTACTTCCTATGAATGTAAGAATATTGTTTTATATAAGTTTTTTATTCATTACAATCTTTTGAGGTCCCTAATTATTTTCATGGCATTTCTTCATTTCAGTGCTGATATCAAATTTTGTTGCAAATTGTGTTTTTGCCATGCTTTGATGAAGCGTATTAAACAGACATTTACGTGGTACTTCTTCTCAGAATCTTAATTAGATCAAACTTGTCAAGTCATATGAATCAGACATTAATTAAAAATTCATGCAGAAACTTTTATTTTCTCAATTTTATTGTTTTTTAACTGATAAGTAACAGAAGAAACACTGGTTCTTAAAACAATAGTAATTATGTATCTGTTCCTAAATGTTTTCTGAAATTATTTCAATTTATGTATCTTATAAAAATTCAACTAATTAACTAAAAAGTGTAATTTATTTCTATAAATTTCTTAGTATTGAAATTCATGGATATTTTTATTGAAAACAGATAAGCGCTTATACACATACTCACTACATATGCTAATTGAATTATAACTGATTATAATCAGATGCAAACGGAAATATAATATATAAGCACAGTCAAACCTGGTTAAAGTGACCACCCTTGGGACTGAGAAAACTGATTACTTCATAAAAATGCAGTGTTTTATGCAGTGCAATACGCAGTGCAGTGCACTATGAAAATGCAGTGTGCACTATGAAAATGGAATGACCAGCAGGTCAGTATACCAAGGTGGTCAAATTGCCAGGTTTCACTGTATTTCTAACATACATAGTACCATGTATAACAAAATAAATCTGACAAGGTATAATATTTGAACTGGAAAGTTATAATGGGTAACACAGTATGAAAAGCTTCAAAAATTAAGGCAATACGTGTGTCAAGCCAATGCGTAAGTATGTGTGCATGTTAAAATGTATTTGTATATATTTTAATAAATTAATAGAAGGAAATCAATAAAAACTTAATAATTTGTTTTAATTATGGATGTCATAAATATAGTTGATACACCACAAAATCTTAATCTGCGCATTATTAATATTATAAAAACAATTACGCCCAAAATGGTGCAAAAATTAAATGGAAGAATGGATATTGCGCGGTGAAACAACGGAAATAATAAAAATAATAATAAATATAGAGATTTAAACGAATATTTCAGGCACATTTACTAATAACACATATTTTTCATCGAACAATAGGCGCATTAAATTTATCAAACTGGTATTGTCCTTTATATATGAATGTTAGAGTGTCCACTTCAAGTTGAAGTTCACCAATTAATTTCCATAAAAAGTTTCATTAATTTTGGGGAGGTAATTCACTTCCAGTGTCTTACCGACTCCCAACTATTCAGAATTTTGTACAGAATATATTACATTCTACTGTTGTTTGTGTTCCTTTGTTCTTTCCTCCTTGCTGTTTTGTTTTAACACCTGTTGCTTTGATATTGGAAATGGATAAGGTTCTGTTAACAAGCAATTTACTTCTTCAACTTCAGTGACAGTCGTATCATTTATTCAAATGAAGAAGATAGTTTTGTCTCTGAAACTGCATGATACAATTACATATACACTTTGGAGAATTGTGTTTTTGTATATAATATTTACTGTTCTTAACGTTCTGAAATAAGAATTATTCAAAGGCATTCAAGTATAGATGCTTCGAAATATTTTTTTTCCTATCGATTTCCGATATGTTCTTGTAAGAAATCGATAAAATGGTCGTTAAAATAAATATGAACATTCAACCATTAAAAAATAACATTTGATATATTCTTTAACAACATTTCATATCGACAAGATAACTTAACAATTCAATGAATCGAAACAACATTCAATGAATCAATGAATCAATATATATATATATATATATATATATATATATATATATATATATATATATATATATATAATCCAAGAAAAAGAAGATTTAAAGGAATATGGGATAACCAAATGCTTTGCATTTAATGGTTGGGGAGGATTGCGACTCCCCCTCCCGTTTAAAGCTGCTTTTCTAGCTTAGGCAAACGCTCACGGAACCAATACAAAGCAAAGGTTGGTCCCCAATGCGTGCTAATACGAAGGCACCCGGATACGGAAGAACAAGACCAACCAACAGAAGGAAACTGGACCAAAAGTGAATCCTGCCCAACTCGCTATCTTATATATGTTCATCTTACGCATGCTTTGCTTTTTGTGGATATGCATAGGAATTCTATTTGAATTTGATTACTGGTTTTTATATGATATATATATATATATATATAATACCAATAAGATATAAGATAATACCAATACCAATTTTGACAATGTGTCAAAAACAGTAGATTAGCATACAACGGGCAGACAAAACACAAACAAATGAGCATAGTGTCCAATTTTTCAGTCGTGTAGATTGGATAAAAATATATAAACACAATATATCAAACTAAAATTCATTTTAAAATCCAGAAATTGATATAATGAGCATGTACAGATATTAAATGTTATTTATTTTACCTTACTCTTAAATAAGGAGTCCCTTTTTCTACAAATATTACAATATTATTTTAAATCAATACATTTTAATTAAATGGTATACTGTAATTAACTGAGAACTTAATTACATATGGAGATAATTGCTTTAAAGTTGATTTCTAAGCGAAATTTTTGTGTCTAACAGCTTATTCAATATTTAACAGCAAACGCTTGTAACTAATAACTTAGCTTTTAAAAAATATTCAATTTAGCCATTTGGAAGTGAAATAAGTTTATTGTACAAAATAAACAATATATCGCAAGTAACGTATTTATTCAGAAATATTCCTCCTCTTGTTGTTAAATTTGAAATATAAATTAATTCAAAACTGAATGAAATCTACATCTAATGCAAAATACATTTAATGCAAAATTCATTTAACACAAAATTTATTTAATGCAATATTCATTAAATGAAAAAGCTAATCTCATTAACATAAACTTTACATTTTTACTTTCCCTGCAATACATGGTAATGTATAGGGAAAGTATTGGAATCATGCCGAAAATCGCAACTCGAGTTTTCGACGGATCTACACGTTTCGATACTTCTAGAATACGAAAAAACCATTTTTAACGTGACGTCTGTGTGTGTGTCTGTCTGTCTGTGTGTCTGTGTGTCTGTCTGTGTGTCTGTCTGTGTGTCTGTCTGTGCAGATTTTGTATCCACTCTAACTAAAAAACTAATGGACCGAATTTCACAAAATTTTGTAGGTAAGTCACTTGTAGCCGGCGCTGGTGCTGATTAGTTTTGGGTACGATTCGGAATAAAAGAACCCGCCTTTTTTGTGAAATGGCCCGCAAAAGATTGTATCCACTGTAGCTGAAAAACTAATGGACCGAATTTCACAAAATTCGGTAGATGAGTCACTTATCGGTTACTCTGGTGCTGATTAGATTTTGGTACCATTCGGAAAAAAATGACCTGCCTTTTTTTGCAAAATGGCCCGCAAAAATCGTCCAAATCTGAACTAAAGAACTGGCTATACTGAAATATATCCATTAAATGCTGATTTAATACGTAATTTTTAAAGACGAAAAGAATAAGACCAACCCCATTACACTAGGACTAGCCGTTCTCGAGATATTTTAGTTTTCGTACTTTCCCTACGCCACATTTGAAAATAAGCCAGGTTACCGAATGAGAACGAAAATTGAATTAAAAGTGAAATAAACTTAATTAAAATAAAGAGAACGTTAATATAAGTCTGCAGAGAAAGTCATGTGCTGCCCACATCAGATTTTTACTTTCCCTGCAATACATGGTAATGTATAGGGAAAGTATTGAAATCATGTCGAAAATCGCAACTCGAGTTTTCGAGGGATCTACAAGTTTAGAAACCTCTAGAATACGAAAAAACTATTTTTAACGTGACGTCTGTGTGTGTGTGTCTGTGTGTCTGTCTGTATGTGTGGCTGTCTGTGTGTCTGTCTGTCTGTGCAGATAATTTATACACTCTAACTAAAAAAATAATGAACCGAATTTCACAAAATTTGGTAGGTAAGTCACTTGTGAGCGAGTCTGGTGCTGATTAGTTTTGGGTACGATTCGATATAAAACAACCCGCCTTTTTTTGCGAAATGGCCCGCAAAAGATTGTATCCACTCTAACTGAAAAAATAATGGACTGAAATTCACAAAATTCGGTAGATGAGTCACTTGTGAGTCACCCTAGTGCTGATTAGATTTTGGTATGATTCGAATAAAAATAACCTGCCTTTTTTTGCAAAATGGCCCGCAAAAATCGTCAATATCTAAACTAAAGGACTACGTATGCTCAAATATATCCATTAAATGCTCGTTTAATACGTAATTTTTAACGACGAAAAGAGTAAGACCAACCCTATTACATTAGGACTAGCCGTTCTCGAGATCATTTAGTTTTTCGTATTTTCTCTACGCCACCTTTGAAAATAAGTCCAGTTACCGAATGAGAAAGAAAATTGTATTAAAAATGAAACAAATTTAATTAAAATAAAGAGAACGTGGATATAAGTCTGCAGAGAAAGTCATGTGCTGCCCACATCAGATTTTTACTTTCCCTGCAATACATGGTAATGTATAGGGAAAGTATTGGAATCATGCCGAAAATCGCAACTCGAGTTTTCGACGGATCTACACGTTTCGAGACCTCTAGAATACGAAAAATTATTTTTAGCATGACGTCTGTGTGTGTCTGTCTGTCTGTGTGTCTGTCTGTCTGTGTGTGTGTCTGTCTGCCTGTGCAGATTTTGTATCCACTCTAACTAAAAAAGTAATCGACTCAGTTTCATAAAATTTGGTAGGTAAGTCACTTGTGGCCGAATCTGGTGCTGATTAGTTTTGGGTAGGATTCGAGATAAAAGAACCCGCCTTTTTTTACGAAATGGCCCGCAAAAGCTTGTATCCACTCTAGTTGAAAAACTAATGGACCGAATTAAACAAAATTTGTAGGTAAGTCACTTGTGGGACACCCTGGTGCTGATTAAATTTTGGTATGATTCGGAAAAAATAACCTGCCACTTTTTGCAAAATGGCTCTCAAAAATCGCCAATATCTAAAATAAAAATCTACGTATGCTCAAACATATCCATAAAATGCTTGTTTAATACGTAATTTTTAACTTAGAAAAGAATAAGACCTACCCCATTATACTTGGACTAGTCGTTCTCGATATATTTTAGTTTCTTCGTATTTGCTCTACGCCACCTATGAAATGAAGTCCAGTTATCAAATGAGAATGAAAATTGAATTAAAAGTGAATTAAATGTAATTAAAATAAAGAGAACGTGAATATAAGTCTGCAGGGAAAATCATGTGCTCATCACATCAGATTTTTTACTTTCCCTGCAATACATGGTATTGGAATCATGTCGAAAATCGCAACTCTTTTCGACGGATCTACACGTTTCGAGACCTCTATACGAAAACCTATTTTCAGCGTGGCGTCTGTGTGTGTGTCTGTGTGTGTGTCTGTGTGTCTGTCTGTCTGTCTGTGTGTCTGTGCAATGAATTTATCCACTCTAACTCAAAAACTTATCGAATTTCACAAAATTTGGTAGGTAAGTCACTTGGGTATGACCCTGGTGCTGGTGAATTTTCCGTACGATTCGCAAAAACAGGACCCGCCTTTTTTTGCAAAATGGTCCGTAAATATTTCATGTATCCACTCTAATTGAAATACTAATTGACCAAATTTCACAAAATTTGGTAGATAAATTACTTGCACAATATCTGGTGCTGATTGGATTTTGGTATTGATCGGAAATGCACAGCCTGCCTTTCTTTACGGAATGGCCCTCAAAAATCGCCAAAATCTAAAAGCTACGTATGTTCAAATATATCAATTAAATGCTTATTTTATACGTAATTTTTGATGAGGAAAGGAATAAGAACAACTCTATCACTCTACGACTAACCGTTCTCGAGATAATTGTGTATTTTCGCATTTAGTTATGCCACTTTCGGAAAAATATCCAATTACCAAATAAAAACAAAAATTGAATAAAAAATGCTAATTCAGTGTTACTTTGATCAAATAAACTCAATCTAATGAATTATTAAAAAAAATAAAGAACATATGAATTTGAGTCTGCAGGGAAAGTCGTGTGCTGCCCACATGAGATTTTTTACTTTCCCTGCAATACATGGTAATGTATAGGAATCATCTCTGGTGCGTCTGCGCAACGTCCTAGGACGGCTAAATGGTTCACGTTCTGGCCGATGTATAGGCGAATGAAGAGAGTCAAGTGCCTGGCCATTTGATAAAAAAAGTATCGGAATCATGCCGAAAATCGCAACTCGAGTTTTCGACGGATCTACATGTTTCGAGACCTCTAGAATTCGAAAAAACTATTTTTAGCGTGACGTCTGTGTGTGAGTGTGTCTGTGTGTATGTGTGTCTGTCTGTCTGTGCAGATTTTATATCCACTCTAACTAAAAAATTAATGGACCGAATTTCATAAAATATTGTAGGTCAGTTGTGGGTGTATCTGGTGCTTTTGGGTAGGATTCGGTATAAAATAACCCGCCTTTTTTTGCGACATGATCTGCAAAAGCTTATATCAACTCAAGCTGAAAAATAACCGAATTTCACAAAATTCGGTGGATATGTCACTTGTGAGACACCCTGGTTTTGGTTAGATTTTGGTACGATTCGGAAAACATAACCTGCCTTTTTTTTAAAATGGCCCGCAAATATCGCCAAAATCTAAAATAAAAAATTACATATGATGAAATATATCCATTAAATGTTTGTTTATTACGTAATTTATAACGAAGAAAAGAATAAGTCCAATCCCATTACTCCAGGACTAGCCTTTCTCGAGACATTTTTGTTTTTTCGTATTTTATCTACGCCACCTTTGAAAATAAGTCCGGTTACCGAATGAGAAAGAAAATTGTATTAAAAATGAAATAAATTTAATTAAAATAATGAGAACGTGAATATAAGTCCGCAGGGATAGTCATGTGCTACCCACATCAGATTTTTAAATTTCAGAAATAAAATATTTTATAAAATGTGTCTCCATTAATCTATATCTTTACTTAATTAACTTCATAAATATGATACACAGAAATCTTCAAAACAGGCACGAAATAAGGAAAATCGATTTTACTATTTCTGAAATATCTTAAAATTACTATATAAACTGCTATTAATAATTTTTGCTTTGAAAAAAAGTAGTTACATCATTAATTTTTTTTTATGCTGGATCATGTTTTATGTTTTTTTAAAATTTATTCCGATAGCTTCAGGTCCAGTTACTTTGGCTTGATTGGTGTCGTGCAAGCCACCTCCACAACAAAATATTACTTGTGAACAAAAATCAATTAAACTGCAGGCAAATATGAAGAATAATACATTTTGGCCATGTTTATAATCCAGTTTACAGAAATATGCATTTTGTCGAGTTACCCCAAAATTTCGACTCAGACAGATTAGCAAAATTTGTTCCCATACCATTTCTTACCCCGTTGAAAATATCATTTAAACACATTTAGAAATGTATGGATTTAATTGTATTTTGCCTAAATGAAACATATGCCTTATAATTTAAATAGCAATAATTATAATTGATATTTTAAATTAATACTCTCAATAATTTTAATTTTAAATATCGATAATAATTTAATGGTACTCATTCATCCCATGATATAACTAAGATAATATTGAACAATGAAGTTTTAGGAACAATTGCTAATCTAATCTTTTATTTAAGACAATTTCATTCATCAAAACAAAATGTTTATTGGAGACAGCTCTATAGAGCCAATTAGATCTATTTATTTTCTGTGTTAATACATACTAGTGCAATATATGCAAAACAAATGTTAATCAACCGAAATGTATACACTTTTATAAGTTTTCTGGGAAAAATTATTTTTTCCTAATAAACAATGTTATCAAAATATTATTTTTAAAAATGTGCTTCAAATAGTGCTAATTACAGAAAAATTAATCTAAATTCAGATTTTTTACAATGTGACAATTGCTAATCCATTTCTATACGTCTTATCGTTCTTTGAATTAAAACGTCAACAACTCAGCTATAATAATAAAGGGAGATGCTTGCATATTTGTTTGTTTGTATTTTGGTGGCGTAGTGGAAAATAAAAGTGACCACAGCTTCGACATTTAAAGCAGTGTTACCTCAGTTCAGGCCAGATGACACGTTTGAGCGTTTTTTTTTTAAATTTCAAATTATTTTTTTAGTTATTAAATATTGAAGGGTCACTTTGGCCAAACTTTGCCCCACTTAACATCGATTAGTTTATTATAGCAACGATTCTATTTTGATACCATAAGAAATGCTAAATAATTATTTTTAAACCCTATTTGAAACGAAATCCGTGCTGTAATACAGTGGTAGAAAAAAGTGTAACAGGTTCTAAAATTAGAAAAACGACAGAATGGCACCGGCCTCACGCACGAAGACGCCAAGTTTTATTGTAGGGGCGGACATTTATCTATAGTCAAGAAAATTTATGATGACCACATGGCACTTGAGTTTCGTGATTCTCAATCAAGTGCGCGAGTTCATAGGAGATTATCCACTGAAGCCCAATCTGAGATCCGCCCAGATGACTGAAGCCAATGGACGAACAGATCATAGATAACCAATGGTAACAGGGGAATCTCACGAAACGTGCAACGGAATTGAAAATTTTCAGTTGTGGAGTTGACGTTACCATGTGATGTTACTACTTCATCTATGACTCCTCGATTTGACTTCGCCATTGTCATCGAAACAGCAGTTCAATTCAAAATGTGAAATAAGTTCTAATATTTATAGTGCAAAAATGTGTGAAGGTTGTCATGGCATAAGTACAGAGATTTTAAAAATGATGTGAATACAGTCAGTTATTTGTGTTGTTGAAGCGCACTTGTGAAGCTGAAATAGATAAATGTAGTAAAAAGTCACTTGAAAAGTGCTGAAGCAAACAAGGTAGCATTTTATATATTATGTTGAGTAAAATAAATACGTCTGACAATAAGCCTGACTAAAAAAATTCTCCCACTGTCTGACATCTCCGTTTTTAGCAGAATAGTCTGTAATAATATTGGTAAATGGTGATTTGTAAAATGCAGAATATTAACCATTTCCTTACGGCGGTACAACACTTGTACCACTGAAAATCTCTTCTTCTAGAACAGTGTTGGTTCAACTGCTGTACCAGTCTTTTTCACCCCCATTTTTCTGCAAAGAACGCCTTCTGCGGAGAACGCCTATTGTATACAGTTGAGTGTCTGGAAGAATGACTGCAGTCCTTCCTCTAAGTTTCTCCTGACTGAAGGAGAACGAGTTACGAACTAAGGACAAGGTCATTGAAGGTGTTTATTCAGAGAGGTGGAATTTTCAGTTATTTTGCCGTTCTGGAGTTGAAAAATTGGATTCTTGGAGCCGTGACGTAAAGGCAAATGATGTATTTAATCTGGAGCGAATTTAGTATACTGACTTCCAAAAGTTAAGCACGCAATGCAAATTTTCATTTTTCGAAAGCGTATTTAAATTTGAGTAGTAGAAACTCGTTGCGGATGTAGATGGCAGTACGTAAATATTGTATGTTACAGCCTATCACGATTGACTGTCCGGCTATATGCTAATTACGCAATCGTTGAAGATAGCAGCATTCTGAAGGATTTGTAGAGGTGCATTTAAATGCTGATCTGAATTGTTTATAACTTTTGTAAGATTATTTTTGATGATACTCGTGTTTGTATGGCTGAAAGAAGACGAGTGACAGAGAGTGAGCGCTGGCGTGCTATCGGATTCATTGAAGCAGGACAGACAATCAAAGATGTCGCTGTTTTCTTTGGCGTTGATAATTCGGTAATTTATCGATTATGGAAACGATTCCAAGCAAGTCAAACAGTTGTCCGGAGATCTGTGCCCGATCGTCCAAGGGTTGCCTCCCCCTCTGGAGATTGGTATATTGCTATAGTAGCCAAGCGTAATCGACGAGCCATCTCCACAACTGTTGCATCCATGGTTGCAGCTGCACTTGGTAAGACAGCATCTGCTAGTGCTCTGTGTAATAAGGTAAACTTGTCCTTAGCAAAATTACTACTATAGGACTTACCTATGATGCCGTCACTAAGGGTGAAGCATGTACGCTCCCGGTTCTCAAGCTGGAGAGACAAACACACAAAATATCAATAAATACACTTAATTTAATTGATCAATTTATTTTAATATTTTAAGTTATAGATATCCATTATATCTTGATTAATGATACTATTCATAACTCTATTATTATAAGATATATAACACTGACAATATTTCATTAATACATATTTATACACATAATATAATTGACATATATTTTTGAACACTTTCGTTTAATCAATCGACACTCAAAATAGTTCTCTTAGTTCAAGATATAAGAACTCGTTATTATAATAGGGACTTTTACGAACTGATTGCTCATTATTAGACTAATCGTTAACAGTGTGCTTTCCGTGCTAATTAGTGATATGTGAAACCTAAATACCTCTACTCTTTATGCACTCCATACTTATTCTTGCAATCTCTATGCTTTATGCCACTGTTGCACATCACCTATCTGTAATACGCTTTCATTTTAGCGCTCACATTCGATCTATCTTCACAAAACGGAAAAACAAGATGTTAGCTCGTTCGAAAAATTGGTGTCGACTGAACTTTTTGGAATACAGATTTGGAGCGCTTTTTTTCTTTCCCCCATTGGTTTCCTACCACATCTACCATTCGTTGTTGATGCAGAAGGGGATGACCACCGTTTATGTATGAATGTGTTGTCATTGGATCTCTCTGCAGCATTTAGATAGCTCATTATTTTTCTTGGCATTTGTAATTGGGGAGGAAACATGTAATACAAATATTGTATTACACTCTGCTCTGAAGGCTCCAGTTAAGGGACTGTATGCCCGTGATCCACGTTTTTGTGTTCCACTAACCGTCCAAACCAGTGGGACAAGATTAAAAGGGCGTCGTCAACGTGTCAATAGGACTGTCTCAGATTGGTGCAAAGTCCTGTTCACGGACGGGTCCAGATTTGCCCTGGATTCAGATGATAAGGGTGTCTGAAGGATCTGAAGAGAACGAGGCACAAGCAATCAGGCCAAGAATATCCTGGAACATCACGCATTCAGAGATGGCACCGTCATGATGTGGGCTGTAATTTCAATGGGATACCGGACAGAGCTGAATATCTTTAAAGGAGGTTCTGCGACTGCTGCTCGGTTTCTGGATTAAGCCCTAGACCTCATAGCGAGATTCTATGCTGCAGCAGTTGGTCCTGATTTCCTTATTATATACGATAATGCCATTCCCTATCAAACTAGCATCGTTGACGAATACCTGGAAAGTGAAGACATTCCTCGTATGGAGTGGCCGGTGTATTTCGCCGACCTCAATTTCATTAAAAACCTTTGAGATGCCCTCAGGCGTGCTATCTTTGCACGTTTGCCTCCTTCAGCTAGTCCCAGAAAGTTGGAAACTGCCCTATTGGAAGAATGACCAACGCTCGCATCTGCGATGGTTGATCACCTCATTTAAAGTATGGAACATCGTTGTAAAATTTGTGTGAAGGTCCGGGGTGGTCACATACCATATCAATGTAAGTTTTGTTTGGTGTTTGCCTTTAAACATCATTTTGTTAATGACTCAAATGTGACGTATCTACAATCTACGAAAACTAAATATTTTTTTTTTCCTTTGTACATAATTCTTGTTTTCTTTAATGCATAAACGCATTTGTTACCTTCATGTACAATTTTAAGCTTTACGTTTACAATCAAAGCTTTACGTTTCCATTTTTGTTCATTTTACCGTCCATGCTTAATTTTTGAAAACCGATGTATAAATAATATTTTAATAAATTTTGATTTGACCAACAATATCTCTTCACCGTGCTAAATGTAAATGTATGCATATTAATTAATTTGATTTCCAGATATAACCGGTCAATACACGAATTAATTGGCGGGTGATCACATCGGTAATGTACAATTTAAAATCCGCAGCCAAATTCTAAGTTAATCTGTTTCTTGAACACCACACGTGCTATCAATAGATGCATTTTCATGAATTTTAAAATTATATATATTTTTTGTGTTTGACCTACCGGATTTTATATTTGCTATATTGAAAAGTTGACGGGCAATCCGATTTCCACAATTAAACGGCTGCTCGTTTAATTATTGCAAATCACACCGAAAGAAAAAAAAAATCCTGAAATTTTAATTTTCATAATGTATATACGCATCGCTGTTTTTAACAAACTATAGACTTCCGTAAAGGATCACGTTGAACTGTCCCTACGCGTATACAGTGATAGGCCGGTTGACTGCCTGTCGTGGTATTCAGCATGAAACGTCAGCTGATGGCAACTGTTGATTTTGGTCTAATAAGATTTGTATCAAAGCAGATTATTTAGGGCGCATCAAATAAGCTTTTATAAGACTTAGTACAACAGCACATAGGGCGAAAGGTATATATAGTTCGTATCAAAGGAGTTTACTTAGAGCTTATTATAGTAGTTTGCTTAGAGCTTTTCAAAGTCTGCTGTTTAGGATATATTAAACACTTTTATATAGGGAGTATCAAAATAAAGTGTCTAGAACATATCATAGACGCTTGGCATATCGACTGAGCTTATTTAGGGCGTATCAATAAAGCTTATTCATGGCATATCAAAAAACTTATTTAGAGAACATTAAGCTCGCTCAGAAGGGAAAAAGCGCATTAGGTAGTAATTTTCAGTAGTAGGGTCTACAGATCAATGTATCCGGCTTTGGGTCCAAGGTGTTGAAGACCTAAGTCACCCGACTCACCCGAAGGTATGAGTAACAGGTTGGGTGACCGGAGGGCCGTTACGTTCTTGCTTAGCGTGCCAAGATTTTGGCGTCTTACGTGTAAAGTACTTAAGGCTTACGTGTTTAGTTGCCTATTTATGTTTCGGATGTAGAAACAGAAACCCCACACCCTCAGGAAAGTTGGAAACATTGCATCGAAAGAATAAAAGAAATAGCTGTAATTAGTCAGGGTGTAATATGTCCGCTTAGCAGGTGTTGCACAGCTATGCAAATAGATTGCAACTATCCATTTTTAAAAACTTAATGCCTTTATTCAATAAGACCCTGTCTAAAATCGGGAACGACAAGAGCATTTTCTAGTTTTGAATATTTACTATTTTATTCCCAATTACTAAAATTCTATGTATAGTTCTAATTTTTTTATATTATGTTTTTTAACATAAACTTCAGAGTAATATCTGTCTTCGTTTTCGATTTACCACGTCCACTCATGGGAGTTCAGACGGGATTTGACAGCTCTGGGCATGCAAAGTTATCAATCTAGTCGATGTGGTACGTCTTATTCTTGAGTTGGCCTGCGCCTGGGGAAAAGTTCCGTTGGCGGCCATGTGTTCACAGCTTACATACACAAATGAGCATCCTTCTAGAAGTAAACTGTTTCCTACAACTTTTTTCTCGAAACGTTTTTAGGAGGTCTTTAAGTTTGAAAAGAGGTCCAAACTTGTTCAAGAGATAAAAGAGAGTGAAAAGTAAAAATGTCTTATCATTTGAAATGTTTTATCATCAGAAAATTGTTATGGTAATTTATTTAAAATATTATAGCAATACTATCCGTTAAAAATGAGAAAAAATTTTACTTCATAGTACACTAATGACGTATTTGGATAAAAACACGTTTAATGTAGTTTTCAGTTAAAATTATTAAATTTTAGGGGACATTTTTCCGAATTCTTCAAATTTTAGGGGAACAACGCTTTTCTTTGCAATAGTATGTGAAAAATAACAATAAGTCTGCTTATACCAAGTTTTAATTTTAATAGTAAATTAGTTATTGTCAGTTTATTAATTTGTTAATTATTATTACGATATATATGTTACTATGTAGTATTGCAGAGAAATTTTAGCCATTAAAATATGAAAATAGATCATTTCAACAAAACCATACTAGGAAAATAGGACAAAAGTAAGACATGTTTCTATAATAATAAATTCACATATATTTTACATAACTAAAATCATGCTCATTATTTAAAAATTGCAATGGTAATTCATTTAAAAGATTATAGTAATACTATCCGCTAAAATAACAAAATAACAAAATTTATCCTTTAACTTCATACCCTAATGACAGATAGATAATACAAAAAAAATTTCTCCAACATGTTATGAATTTATCATTTTCATTCAGCAAAAGATGTCCTACATCACAAAATAAATGTTTCGGAAACAGTTTGCTAAAAGACTTATGTAGGAAGTAGGTTTATTTCTGTTGGAAAAATAAGTTGGAACTAGAATTAATGGTTTAAACTTTATGTTTGTTGAAAGCAATTCATTTTATTCTTCGAACAAAAGTGATTGGATGTCAATAATATAATGTAATGTATTATCACATATATATTATGAATTTGTTAAAAGGATTTTTTTTACTTATTTTATGATCATGTTTTGATTATAGAAAGTTCTCTGTACTTTAGGTTTTAAAATATAATTACAATTCTTCGAATTATCGCGAAAATTCTATATAAAATATTTAAAAAAATACACATTTGAAATGTTTTAATATTTTCAAAAAGGCGGGCATTAAAAATTTTAAACAAATTCCTCACTTAATAATTTAAAACGAAAAATCTGACGTCCAGTTAGAACTCACTATATACCATATATATATATATATATATATATATATATATATATATATATATATATATATATATATATAAATATATATGATTTAAATTTTAAAATGTATTATCTGAGAAACAGATAAATCAATAAATGCATTTCTGAAAGAAATACGAAATATAAATTTTTAAATGTTCCCCTAGTCCTACCAATTATATTTAGGAAAATCATCCTCATACAATTTCATGCAAAATAAAAAAAAATCTTCCATTTCAGACCAAGATTCACCGAGTTATGAAGCATTAAACTTTATGATTTAAGTCGCTTTTTTCGCGCATAAAAATGTCCCGTTTCAGGCAACCAACCAATCAGGGACCGTATTTGACTATTTCTCAGCACAAAAAGTGCTCAACTTTAAACCGATATAAGTCGGTCAATTTTAGTCGAGAAAGGATGATATTTTTTTCATTTTGCTTAAAATTGTATAAGGATGATTTTCCTAAATATAATTGGTAGGACCGAGGGATTGTATAAAAATTTATATTTCGTATTTCTTTCAGATATGCATTTATTGATTTAGACTGTTTCTAAAATAATATATTTTAAACTTCAAAACATTTTTGCAATTGGAAGTATATCTCTGTGACTAACGGTTGAGGAAATAGCCACCGGGCACCGATAGCACAGGACACCCTGGATATATAAATACAAAAATCTGTAAAAATTCTGCAAATTTTGCATCAAACCACTACAGACAAATATTCCATGAAATACACCACTGAAAATCCAACTAAAACACCGAAATGTTTATTTTTTTACATTTTGCAGTGAAACTTATTCCTTCTCAAAAGTGGGAAATACACAGAAAACTAGGAAAGGATTGCTACAAGTTCCTGAAAACTGCATTTGTCGTATCTGTGGAAAACAGTGCTCGACACGCTTTTTTTCGGTTTAAAAAACGTAGACAGATATTAAGAATATAGCTAAAAGTGATGATTTACCTAATAATTTTTTTTTATGAAACCAACAGAATATAATTACAGTTATGAATTAAAGACAGGAAAAAATACCTTTTCACGTAAAATCTTGAGCTAAACAGACAAAGAAAATAAAATTGCTATTATATCTATATTGAATTTTCGCGCCAGACTACAAATCCTGGTTTTTATCGTAATAGTTGCGACTTGCCGTCTTAGAGCAATAACTTTATTGCACAGAGTTACGATTATGACATATGTTGTAATCGCATTGTATAATCCCGTGCAGGAGACAGATTGTTTGCCGTGGCAGCTAAAAATGTGCTTGCTATAAAAGAACACCACTAAAACTGTTAAAAATATGACTGAAATTTAACTGAGTTAAAAAATGACCTCTCTTATCTCTTTAAGGTGTTTAATTAACAATGCCTTCGGTATTTTCTATACCTTTATTTCATCTACTTAGTAAACGATCCCTTTAATCTATGTGCATTGTCTTGCTGCGACGATTGTCTTGCTATGACTATAGTTGAGATTCCACTATCATAAATCATAAGAAATGAAATCACCCAGATTGTTCCCACAGTTATTAAATTTACGTTTCAGAAGATCAATTAGTACTATTTTCTGATCTTTATTAGATAAAAGCTATTTGCTAAGATTCTACTGTGTGAAAACTCAAACATAAATTCCAAATACCTCCCCCATCTATGTGATGAAACATCATTACAGCTATGTACTTATCATTTCTCGGAAAAATATAAAAGTCATGAAGTCTCTACTGTAAAAATAACGAAATTTCAGGCACGGTAAGACACTTATCCCATAAACGTGTCAAACAATCATTTGCAGCTACGTATTTCTCATTGAAAGGGTAACATATTGCAGGTCATTACTGAGAATCATCCATTGTAAGCGGTTTCTTATTTATTATTTTTATGTTATCCATATATCAGTAAACAGTTTCATATGAACTATTCATTCCGAAGTTTTCCTCAGCAGAGATAGAAAACGTTTCTCAGAAAAAATTAAATTTCACTGTAATAAAAAAAAAGCTTACTTCAAAAGGACATGGCATTAATATTAGCATCATCTTATACGTATTTTGAGTCCTATTATGCCAAAATAGGCATATGTATATTTTATATTTAGAAATTTTCTACTCATCTATACATAGAGAGCAGATCATCTGCATCAAAATCTGCAGTACCTCAAGTCACAGCTCAAATTCGAACACATCCCCCTATGCAGATTCAAAAAATATACGGGCGAATAACATTCAGTACTAAAATACTTTGTTAAGGTCATTTTAAGGCTACTTTGAAATTTTTCGTCTCATTGACGGTAGAAATTTATTTTGGCGCCTTATAACTCACTTAACTGAACCAACCGCGATACAGTGTTGAAGAAATTTTATAAATTATGAGTTCCTTTTATCAACATAGGCCACTGTGCTGGGAAAATTAGATTATGCATTATAATGGCCACAAATGCTTTTCGAAAAGACGTTCGATCGCATGTGGTGTCAATGGGGGGAATATTGTTACGACGTATCCTTTGGAATCGTGGGTGTACTCTCAGGGTACAAGAACGAGTCCAACTTTCTGGATAACTAACACGTTTATTTGCAATCACAGCGTTAACAAAAACAATATACAGCAAGTAACCTGATAGCTTTCTCATGAGATTACAAAACAAATGTCAGGAACAGTAAAGCAGAAATTTAACGTTCTACAAAATTCAATGGTTCACTATTTATAACATAAAAATTACAAATTTATGAATGACATATTTTTAAATCAAAATTTCCAAAAACAAAATTACACGAACTGTATGTAATCTTTCTTGTAATTATTTTCTTATCACTTCTATGCTTCCTTAAAATTATATATATTTTTAAAACAAATTGAATTATAATGAAATCAATGTGTGTCATAAATGAAATTTAACAAAAATAATAACATCTAATCAGATGTTACTCTTAATATTTTTGCAAATGTAAAAAAGTAACAATTTACATTTAAAGTTTTATATTTTATAAGCTTTAGATAGCTATTTGAATGAAAATAATAAATTCTTAAATCACCCGCAAATATTCTTATATGTACAGAAATAAAATTACAAACATAAATGTATTCATTTAATATGATTTTCATTATGAGACCATTATTCATTAAACTTTTCATATAAAGTGATGTATAGTAATTCATATAAAGTGATACATATATATAGTAATGCAGAAGATTCTGTCACATCTCTCTGCATCGCATTTCTCTTAAAATAATCGGACAAACTTGAAGCAGGATCAATTCTATTGAATCATATCTCTCCCGATTAAATTTATTGAATACTCCATGATTGGATAACAAAAACTATATGTTATATAACCTGTAAGGGCGCCAAATTTGTCGCCAAGTGAAACTGGCATACAGAGGGGAAATTTATTATTATAAATTACTGACATCAAATAGAGACCTGTAGAAATTAAGTACCAATATTTCTAGAAATTCTTGAGGTGTCATAACTTTCAAATCCAAAGGCGCCTGACTTACATTTCGAGTAATATGTGGACGAACCTTATAAATAGTCTATTCTTAGTCTGATTGGGAATTGATTTTTCACTATAGATGCCAGTCAAAGTTCCTCATGTGTGCATTAAATGAAGCAAAAGATCAAATAAAGTTTAAACCAAGAGTTGAAATCCTTGACCAACGCAAAGTTTTTTCATATTTAACTAAGAAAGAATATTTTAAACTTAACTAGAAAATTATATATTTACCAAGAAATCTTCTTGTAGTGCAGTAACATTTTTTATCCATATAGCTGGATACATATTTTTACCCACTGCCTCACACGGCATATACGCAATTTAAATTAGAAATTATACGTGCAAGTTTACTACGGGATTTTTGTAAACGTCTGCTATTAGATTTAATCTGTCAATACCTGTTTATTTTCGCGTTTTTTATTGGCACCGTCTATTTATCTAGAATACGTGATCATTTTTTGCTGAAAATCATTTTCCTACCTTTGCTAAAGTGACGTTTACGTCTCATTTATCTTGATGAAGAAACTATTTTCCTTTCAAAACTACTTTATACATTTAATCAACCGTTTGTTGCATACGGTTGCTAACTAAATATTTTTCATTTTATAACTATGAGATATTAATTTAACATAAAATCTACATAATACAATTATATAAAGCGCCATGACATTTGATATGTGCATTATATTTAAAAAATATTGCACATTATGTTCCATCAAATTAATTCATAAAGAACATTTTCAATCGATATTCAACATCAACTCGGAATAGAATTATATAAATTATATTGCAATATATTTACGTGTCGTTCATTAAATAGAATTATTTCAAGCTAATCATATTATCAATTTATTTCGAACTTTATCTCCCGTTTACAACCTATAAGACCAACAATATCCAGGCATTTATTTTGAGCAGTCGATTTGCCTACAAATTTCACTTAATATGGCTCAAATAAATGTTAAAGCTTGCAACCTTGCGATCTTCATATGCCTTATTTTAAACAAGATGGCAAGATGGGTCATTCTTCAGAGTTCAGTGGCATTCGACATAATACCATTTTAGGATATTAACGTTGAAACAAGTCGATTCGGGACCATTCTACGTATTTTACATCATTTTCCTCTATCAACTATAAGTGAAGTTATTGGGAAGTGGAGGCACTTAGGATCCACAACATCTCAATTACGAACTGATAAGGTACTTACAATCATGAATAAGGAACACGCAGGAAAAGTAGAGTTCGAAAAAGTCACATTTTACTGTTTGCAATACTTACTAGGAAGTGCCTAAGTGTCTCTTAAAGCGTAGCTAGTATCAATATCATTCGTCTAAATCTTAAAAATGTGGGTTTTAAAGATCTAGAAGCCACTCACAGGACTATGACCAGCAATGAAGCAGCCATATATATGATTGAATAGTGTAAAGTGCAACCCCATAAGAACGTGAAAGGGGGGGGGGTAACACATTATTAGGGGGGGTAATAACGTTTTACCATCAGGCCATATAATAGAAATTGACATTTTAAAAAAATATCTGCAACTTAATTTGCCGCATTGAAAAAAGTAAGATTAGCACAATTCTACTGTTTGGTATAAATTTGTGCGTATATCTTCGCATTTCAACAGATTTTTTTTTTATTAATATATTATATTATTTTTGGCGGTGTTTTAAGCAACGCCTAAAAATTCATATTATCGATTCAGCAATTGAAGCTCAGTTGGACTTTCGAACTGTCGATTGTGCATGCTAATCTAACAGCAGAATTTATGCTACACCATCTTTCCTATAGAAAGGATCGTATTTTTTATTTATTTATGTATTTATATGTTTATTTTTGAATTCCATGACTATGGAGTGATGACATTTTGTGTATAGAACGAACGCATGTACTTAATATAAGGGTTTTGTATGCCCTGAGATATGGATTAAAACAGATGTTGAAACTGAGAAGATGTTCAATATGAGACAGTTCTAAAATTGAGGGATTTTATTTCTACATGTATTACGCAAACAATGGGTGCTTATTTAGGATTTGAGCAATTCCGGTAATTCGTTCCAGTTTATAATACATTTTTTATATAAAAGAGTACGTGTCCGGATACTTTTGTTAATATAATGCAGTTATATTATTATTTTTTATGGCATTTTTAAAGTCTCATAACACAAATGTAAAACATTTTTAATATAAACATGCTGATCATTCAAATACAAAGTCCGCCGTTACATCGTCATTCTAAAATATTATTAAACTGCAATTCGAGAAATAATGCCTAAGGGAGATAACTTAAATCCGACTTATAGAAGCATATAAGTCACCGGTAAAGTCTTTCATTTTTGCAATATGAACACCTCGGGCTTCAAGAAATTTGCTGAGATAGTGCAAAGTGTTTTCAAGGTATCTGATTTACCAAAAGAAACTTGGTCTCGTGATATCAAAGAGATTTGCCTGCGGGTTCAGGTGGATACAGATATATATTCATATCGTGTTCTTTGCTCCTTTGACAATTCAAATGATTAAACTTTCACTTATGCAATGCTGATAAAGCATAAAAATTTTAAATTTCATTTATTTAAATGAAAAAAGGAATAAAAAAGTTTTTTCAGTTAGCATAAAGTTGTGCATTGCGAAATTCTTTATATAAGAAAGCATGATTGGAATTATTAAAAAAATGTTTGACTTTTTTGGATAACTTTGAATACAACTTTATATTAGTGCTGTTAAAAAGTATTGAAATTTTTAACGCTGATTTTAGCGTTGATTGAATATTTCAAAGGTCGTTGAGTAATCGCAGATCAATTTATACATATCAAAGATGAAAACGTAATCGTATTTACATTAAAATTTTTATTTTTATAAAAGCCCAAAAAATGTATATATAGTACTTATTTCACATAATTCGGTCAAACTGCTGCGAAGAGAGCTAAAGAGAGAAATATTTGTTAAAACCCATCATACGGTATCAACCGGTTTAGGATATAAAACAGTCTCCATAAAATAAATAGTAAGCAACTGCATTAATTAAGTAGTTTAAGTTAAGTATAGGTATCACTGTTATGCAACAAATATGCCTGCTTCCTTTATTGAGAGCTTATTTCGCCTACTTATAATGAAGAAGGAAGCTATTTTTATCCCCCGAAACCCATTGCATTTTTCCTGATTTATCTTTTGCTGTATGTTAATGAATACTTTACAAATATTTTATCTGAGTTACTTATAGTAAAAATGTATTTTATATTGTTACACTTTAAATCAATATTTAAATATGATTGGCTTTATAAAATGCAAATTTTGATAAAATGTTAATAGAGATGCTGAACTGCGTGTTTAAGCATATACATATAGTTTAAGCAGACATATTACAAGGTAAAATCATGCACAAACAAAAAAGATCAATCATGCATAAAGCGTTGATTATGAAACACTTTCCAACTGAAATGCAATTTTATTTAAACATCTCTAAAATGCTATGCATTCAGCATTGATATTTTTAAAATTATCACAATACGGCAAAAATTTATTTTACTTAAAAATGTAAAACTATGGAGGTAAAATTACTTTCTAACTCCATGCTTAAAACTTCATCAAAAAAGCAATAATATGGAATCGTCTGCTTCTCCATGTAAAATCAATGAATGTTTCATTCATATCAGATATATTGCAGACTCCAGAGCTAAAAAATTTTGCGTTAAAGACATTCAGCAATTCTTATACAACTCTTCTTACAGCTTGATGTGTTTACATTCGCAGTACGTAAAAGTTAAGCGTCGTTGTAGAAATGAACAAAGTGTTTTGATGATCATTTAAACTCCAAACTATTGTAATTGCATTGACGTTGTATATAGATGCACAGAAAAAAAATAAAGGGGTTTTAGGACGGATGCAACACTAAATATAAATTAAAAATAACTTTAGAAATCACGATTTTGACACAAGATGAATGTCTTATCCTATTTTGAAGTGGAACACGTAATATTTTTATATAATATGCGTGATATTATTATTTTAATATTTATTTAAAAACTATCGAACATATTTTGCGGACATTTTTTTTATATGTTTTATGGGGTAATTTGAATTTTTTTTTAAATTTGCGAAGCAATTTGTGAATTTTAAATTTGTTTAAAAATTGAAAATTAGGTACCATAGGGTTCAATATATTTCATTTTTCAACCTGGGTTCAATCCAAAACTAATTGGGTGATATTATTAATTTACATTCCCGTATGTCCCACACACCGTCTCAATAGCATACTAAAATGTCATTTTGATAAAGTCATTTTCAAGGCAGTTATCGTGCCATTATGGACAGACAGACAGAATGAACAAAGTCATAAACACTTTTTAACTATGTTTTAAAGTGTTAATAAAATGTAAACAGCAGACAATTATTTCGAAAACACATCACGAGTTTTCTTCTTCAGTTACAGCAAGCTAAAAGTTACACAACAAATTAGCGTATAGTTCTTTGTTCACACATATTAAACTAAGGCTAACTTAAATTGCTAACAGTAGAAATTATGTATAATTATAAAATACGTTAGTAAGGGATAATCTACAAAAATGGAAATATTTGCATTCCATGGTGATAAGTTTTATTTTTTTTATTTTGGGGATTTTAAAAATATTTTCTTTTTATATTTTACACTATAATGTTGACTTTTCCTATATTCCAAAACTGGTACCACAATAATAATAAATTTAGTTCAGTGAAATATCATCCATTTGCCCCAAGGATTTTTGGCCATTGCTATGGCTGAAAACCAGGATATTTTTTTATTAATGACAGGGATATTTTTGAACTGGCAACACTGATTAAATATCACATGGAGGTATATTGTTATAAAATGAAGTTGTATTTTGCTATTTTTCAAATACTTTATGTTTAGCTACGAACTTAAGTGATTTTATTTAAACGTAAGTGGTTTTATTCCTTATTATTAACATACTATTCCTTATTTTTAAATTTTGAATGTAAATGAAGTTTGATTATGCACTTTTGTATACAATCATAATTGTATAATTTATTCTCCAAGTACCAATTTTTCATACAATTCACATGCACCGATTGATTCAAAGCTGAAAAATTTACTTATTTGATTTAAGTAATTTTAAGATTTACATTTGTCCATTAAGAACATTAATTATTAGTATTGATGAACAAATGTTTGCCATACTATTGTTTTTACTAAAATTATAAGCATATGCTTCTCAGAATTTGCTATAGCTATTTATAGTTTATATGATTAGTCATATGAATTTAGCATTAAATTCTTAAGTAGGTAGTGTAGTTCACTAAGAATTTCAACATCCTGTTCCTCTTCAACTACGGGTTCAAAAAATCCCTTGAAATATATATTTGTTAAGGATTAGCTATAGATAAACCTTAGATGATGATTGATATGCATTCAGCATTACATTTAGGGTCTTTTTAACATTTTCCACGTCTTGATATTATAGAGATGCAAACTCAATTCCAAAATTTATAATACTTTCCTTATATACATAATGTATAAGGAAAGTATTGTGACGGGATCGAAAACACGAATTCAAGTTTTCCACGGGAGAGCACGTTTCAAGCTTCCCTGATCACGAATCAAACATTTTTGAGGTGATGTCTGTGTATGTGTGTGTCAGTGCGTCTGTGGAGACGATATGTCACGAGCGAATGGAGCGATTCGAATGAAATTTGGTGCAAAAATCACAATCCGTGAATACTGGAAGCCTATTGTTTTTAAACGTAATCGAATGTTGAGAACCCCCATAAATTTTAGAGTGAAATTTTGAAAAAATCATTAAAAAATCAAAACCTTTAATAAAGTTACGCAAATAGACATTTCTTATGTAATTTTTCCTTAGAAAACGATTGACATGAGCTTTAGAACGCTAACATGAACCGTTCTTGAGATATTGCAATTTATAAAATACACTTATAAAAAAATCCCATAAATTAAAAAATATATATATTAATTGTTGAGAAACATGTTCACTTTTCATATGTAATATCAATTTGGTGACATAATTCTCGTGGATCTAGCTCGTTCCATTCATGAGAAAGATAATTTGAGTAATACTTTTGTATTTGAACACCAATAGTCATTCATCTGCTATAAGAATAACTTATTTCTCTGTTTATAGCGCTTGGCGAGATTTTGGCGACGAATTTGGTGGAATGCCGCCAACTTGACGACTTTTTTAAATGTTGCCAAATTAACGAAAATCTCGCCAAATGGATAAAAATGAAGATAAATTAATGAAAATGACGACTAATTGACGAAAATCCAAATTTTATGAAAGAATATAAGTATGTAATATAAGAGAAACCTATTTTTTTACTGTAAAAGTAGTAAATTCATTGCATTATCTAAGGAAAGTCATGTGTTGCCCACATCAGATTTTTTCTTTCAAGAAGTGTTTCCTTTTAAGATGGGGTATACATGAAGCTTAGATAGTAATTGATATAAATTTCAATATCGACTTTTGCAGGGGATAGAGAATCATAAAAAAAGCAATTTCTGCTCTGTTTTGATTTCAGGTTTTACTAAAAAATCGTAAAACTTTATGAAATAAATTTGAAAACAGCATAAGACGATTACTAGTTCCACTGAAAATAAAATGTATATATTGCCACTATATGAAAATTCCTTAAAAATGTCTTGTTTTCATAATCTATAACAAAACAACTACCTATTTCCATATTAATATTATGTTTTAATTACTATATCATGTATAGCAGTGAAATACTACATGAAGATCATTTGGTTATATATATTTACTAAACAGTGTCACTAAAACACTGTTAGTAGAACTAGATATAGTGTATATATTGGCGCTATTTGAAGGTTCTTTATAAATTTATTGTTTCCCTATTCAATAACAAAACAGCATTTGTAACTATTTCAGAAATAACATTGTATTCAATTTCAGTACAATTCATAAATTATTAAATACATATTTTATAACGGATTACAAAGTATATCAGTACCTCAATTTCCGTCGGTGTTGCATTAGTATCGTATTGAATAGATAATTATTCAAATAATGCTTGTATTGAATTGGGCGGTACAGTTTTTATTTACACATTCTTGATTGTTTGATAGCGTGACTACGTATTCTAAATGAGCATGAACTCAACTATAAAACACTTGCATGTTCTCGAATTTTTATGAGAAGTGTTTCATTGTTCGTGCCATGCCCAATACATCAACTGCAAGTCATTGAAGCATACGTTTATCTAGCCATTTACAAGGAATCATAATAAATTTGATTATTAATACTTTTTTCAGAAATACAAGTGAATTTTAATCCATTATTACCTAGATATATCTAACTTGTTCTTAATCAAGAATTATGTGGATTATTTTATTTTTTATTCAATAAATGAATTATCTAAAGCTTACATTAATCCTAATACATAATTTTGTTGCACTCATTATATTCTCATACTATAGGAAATAGTATAGAGTATTGTTTTCACGAAAATTATCTATTTCGAGATTTTGATGCAAATGTATGTTTTAGAACCTCCTGAACTTTTTTTTGACAATTTTAGAGTGATGTCTGTCTGTCTGTTTGTTGTCGATGTCTTGTGTAGACGATAGCTGTACCAAATATTAGTGGATTTTTACGAAATTTTATATCGATTTATGTTATCGATAAGGCTAAAACTAGATAGAATTTTATGAAATTCAGAAACTTTGAAATTTATTCGAAATTTTAAATTGTCTTAAGAATTCAGCATAGGATAAGAGTTGATATAATTATGCATAAAGGGATCATTTATGGCTCAATGATCACAATACTTAACAGTGTCAGTCATTGTAGTGAAAAGCAGCCAAACCTCAATTTTTGTGTTCATTTCCTCTTTGGAGGGGGAATTACCCCCAATTTGATACTTTGTCAAACTTGGTCTCAAGCGTACGATTTTTGCAAATCCTTTGAACTGTAGAGTAACATGCTTTATTTGTCACCATTTGGAACAACGATAAATATTTTTCAAATTTGTTCTTGTGACATTTGTAACTTAAAGTTAAATAATAAATAAAAA
The DNA here is from genome assembly GCA_951213105.1 of Amaurobius ferox. Lineage (NCBI taxonomy): Eukaryota > Metazoa > Arthropoda > Arachnida > Araneae > Amaurobiidae > Amaurobius > Amaurobius ferox. The sequence goes on from OX578134.1 coordinate 125,269,747, forward strand.
TTCATAAGCTACTTAAAAACTGATTATGGTATGAGAAAGTCGAGTTGATTTACACTCTAGTTCATTTATATTCTGTTGTGGAGTATCCTCTGATTATAAATTATAATTTTATTTGCAGGATACAATCGGACTTTTTGCATAACTAACTCTTTAAAATCATCAGTAAGCGTAAATAGGACCAGTATACAGCTAATATATATTGCAAGTTATCTTATAAGGTTATAGAACAACAACTATGTACACTAAGCGGTAATGAAATGATTTTCAATTTACCTTTTCTCGCATCATTCCAAAAGATACGACAATGATGACTAGCTTTTATATCCTCTGTGGAATGTTCTTGAAAATTCACTTAAATGTTGAAGTTCTCAACTAACACAATTTGAGGAGTTTATCAGACTCGCCAAAAGTTGCAAAGTGGTTGTTATTTCACCGAATTTACCACCAAAGTCGCCAAATGTATCCGTAAGATCAAACAACCCAGAAATTCAAACAATAACTATAGCTACCTGTTATTGTTGTTTTTTACCACAAGGGCAAACCGCATGCAATGGATATTCCGCATGCAATGGATATTCAGATATTCCTAACAATATATATATTATTTTATATGAAACTAACAGCGATTACCTGGCGTTGCTCGGGATTTACGACACAAAACTCTGATAAAACTTACACCGGAACATATAGGGCCATGAACCTTATACATTGCTTTCTCACTGTGAAAGAAGTAAATTCATTGCAATATGTAAGAAAAAAAACCATTGCATTATATAAGTCATAGCTGCTTACAGCACGCCCTTCGCAGCTAGGCCCTCGGGACAGCGTCTCGGAATGTGATTATTAGGTGTCCACAATTGATGTACAGTCAATATGTACAGTTTGAAATATATGCAGTTTGAAAGGAAAACTAAAATGACTCTTAAACGCTAGGCAACAATGCAAATGTTAACAAATTAAATGCCATTATCCTAACTTGTTAGGTTGTACCTCAATGCTTGCTTGTAAACCACATTTTTTTTATTTTCCTCCCGGATCTAAAACATACAAATTTTGCGAAGTTTCTACTCTTGAGCATGCTACATACAATTGGCCATGAGAGAAGCAAGGTTTTCCTAAATTTACGCCTGCAAACTTAAGGTTTTGTCCCTGAGCTTTGTTGATGGACATGGGAAATGCCAATCTAACTGGGAACTGGACTCGTTTGAAGCTGAATGGTAAGTCGGTTGTTATCAACGGTATGAATACGTCCTCTCCTTTTGCCTTTCTCGTTAATACCATGGCTTCGATTACATTTGGTAAAATATTTTTGACACAGTGCCGTGTTTCATTGCATAGATTGGGCGGATCCAGATTCCGCAGAAGCATTATTGGTGATCCTTTCTTTAACTTCAAGATATGAGAAGGTATTCCAGGTGTCTCAAGGTAGATCAGAAATTCCAGCGGGTAATTAACGGTATCATCGGCGTCCACTGCAGAGTCAAATGACTTGTCATGATATAAAATGCTGGTAATTAAATAACCATTAATCCTCACAAAATTCTGAAAATTAAATAACCAATTTGGTTTCTTAATACTTTTTGTTGTTGAGTAAGCCTGTGAAAAATAAACGATGCTGATAGAGTTTGTATTTAAATTCATATTTCAAACCTGCGATTTTCAAATGTGACTCATACGTTCAATAAACTTCCACTAAACTCAAAGCTTTAATTGACTTTCACGTTTTAAACCAACGATGTTCAGCCTTTTTTATTGGTAATCATAGAGTTAGAGAGTAGAACTCCAAGGAAAAAGTTTCGTTTTCCATTAATATCTCGTCAACTCTGGTCTTAGAGACGCGAAACTTGGACTGAATTTATGGAGGGATATATGAAAGCTATCCACAAAATTTCATTAAATTCGGTGCAGCTGTTCTCTCGTGATGATGAGACAAACTAAAGTTGTTGTTGATGAAACCCAGACCGTCCGACCTACCAGAAAGGTGTAAGGTAACTGTTTGGACGGCCGGGAAGTGCCACCCAATTTAGACCAGAACCCAGTGGGGGCGGCATCCACAGGGACCGTACCCTCCTTCCCCTACCACCAACCTCTCGGAAGGACTTTCGGACCACATGTTTAACGTGATCGTAGACAAACTAAAGTGTCGTTTCTCACTAATATCTCAAGAACGCCTGGTTATAGAAACTCAAAACATAGACTAAATTTTAAGTAAGTCCATTTCAAGACTACCCATCAATTTTCATCAAATTCAGTTCAGCCATTCTTCCGTGAAGTTGGATCATACATACATACATACATACATACATACATACTTTTCTGCTTTATATATATAGACTACATTTTCTGAATCACAGAATAAGTTAAATTATGATTTTCATATTATGACAGTAAAGTAATAAAATTAATACAATAAAAGATAACGTCGTGAATACAGAATAAGTACAAGAAAATCGCTGAAAGACACTGCAGAGCCTAATTCGTCGATAAACGCTCGCAATTTCATCCCAATAGCTCAATAGTAGTAGCATGTTAGCTATCCGGTACGAAGATACGTGATTAGATAACCTCTTATGGCAGAAAGGTCCTTTACAATGGCATCCGAACATATCAAGTCTGTGGGTTAGTGCAAAAATGTCGGATGTCTCATAATGACTCTTGTAGGATTAGCACGGATTCAGTGGACTCTGGGATATGGAGATTCAATTTCAAAGCGAAAATATAACGTCCACTCAAGAAGCTATCCTGGAGAATGAAAATAGCACCAGGAGGCTGAGGTAAACATAGCAGGCTGTGGTCAGTCAGATTGTCAGTTGCACGACAATCCGGCATTAGAGGGTGGAGAATGCAGAGTTCACTTCAACGTTACGATCTTGCAATTCCGTTCCAGTGACTCACCGTTAGAACCTCTTCTAACCAGTACGAATTTCTGTATTTCGACTCCCGGTTTAGGCACCGAAGTTCTTTACAACTCGTTTTAAATAAAGAAACTACAAATGATATTGCTGTGAAAAGAACTATAAGGAGGAGTGTATAGTTATTAAATTACCCCGAATTAACATGGTATTAAATCATAAAGCCCTACATTGCAGTACTGCCGCATCATAACTCACCATTATTCGAATAATTTTATTCCTGGAATAAAATTATTAATTATATTACACAATTAACTTCACCCATTTTAACTTCAAAATAAGCATTATTTATTAACCACATTATAATTATGATTAAATTACAATAATTATACATACATATGGATGACACTAGGTGTTTGCTATTTTGTATCCGGTTAACGGAACACGCTCGTGACGTCAGGAATGGTGAACTTTCTACGGCTCTTGCCCAATGTGTTGTTAAAGATAACTTTCAGCCCGTCTCTGGAAAAACCTTCCTTTTAATTCTTTGTAATAACCCACGTAATATCCATATTTAAGAATCCTTGTTTATTTATATCTACCGTGATTACAATTGTAATTTTGATCCTGTTCAAATTTTAAGTTACTTCTGGCTACTCGTTCATGACTCTCTGCATGTCAAACCTCTTCATAGTTATCTGTAACATCATGTCATTGTAATTCCGTTGGCTTCTTTTTTGAATTGTGTCTTCTCTTTGTAAAAATGTGTTACCATTTATTTAAATTAAATCTCTTGGGTATAATCCTTAAATTTGTATTTATATTTATTAATTTTAATAGCCTGCTTGTACTACCATTATTTTCTGTTTTATATGTAAATTCGTCTGCTGATCTGATCAACATATAAGTATTCCGCGTTTACTGTTTCGTATATCCAATGAAGAAGGCTATAGTAATGCCCGCAAGCGCTCTGGATTTTTAAAGCTATGCACGTCTTGTAGGATGATTTTATTAAATAGCTTTTTATCTATGATGTTGTGTCTCCACAGAATGATGCCTGGGCCTTAATGTGGTAATGGAATTTGCTTGTTCCAATGATCCTAAGAGTTATGCAGGCGGTAGCTTTTACACGCTGGTAGGTTCTCCCATGCCGGACAGGTCAAAGGTGAGATTTCTGGCAAAATGAGACATCCTGGTCCTCCAACTTGGGGGTTGGGAGTGAGGCATATTGCCTCACCCTGTAAAATCCTCAGGGGTTCACTTCTTCAGTGGATACGGGTGTTGCAATCCCGAGGAAGCTGTGCTATATTTTCTTCTCAGCTGCAGGTGGCATCAATGCCTGATTCTTAGTAAATATCACTTCTGCTCTATGTACTCTAGTGCCACCCTTCGGCCTCTGCCGTAAGGTATGCCGTTTTGGGCTACGAAATGCGTTCATGCGGATGCGATGCGAAAAGAGCAGAGCGGCGTGCATATGTAGTATTGCTTTTAAGAATCTTTTGTAGTAAACGGTTTGAGACCCTGAGTCCCTTGGTTGCGTTGGTTGGATGGTGCAGAGTGTTTCTTATCGAGAAATCCCCCTTGGATCCTTGTTGTTCCTTGGGCCCTGTGCACTAGGTGTACGTTATGGCCCGCTCTACATCATCTAGTTTTGCGAATGACTCCTGCGGTTACACTTTTCACGTTAGAAATGTGTGGGGAGACGAAACCTAGCGGGAGCTCCGATCGAACTGGAAGTAATCCGTGTTTTTCTCATTTAGTGGATACAACATGGAGAGCTCAGATGTGCAACTGCAGAGATTCTGCTGCAAAAAGATTTAGGTGAAACCCGATCAGCCATTGAAACAACCCCCCTTGGGTCTGGATCATGATAAAAAGGGGGAAACCAGCAATCTTGCTGTAGAAGGAGGTGGAGTTGCGAGACTTGGTGAGCAACACACTGAAACCATAGTCGGGATGCAGGAAGTACTCCCTAAGTCACAGAGACGCAAGAAGAGGGGATTCACAAGCAGCAAGACCAGCAGCTAATGAAAGCTGGAGCTTTTAAAGAGAAGGTCAGAGGTACCAAACGACTTAGATGGGATGGTACCTCACCATCTCCAAGAAGCATGGTCATGGAAAAGAGGCCAAGGACGGACTTCCAATCGGGATCGTTTGCTCATGCAGTCCAGGTCATTAAAATGGCAGTCACAAAGATTCCTTCCCTTCTGGTAAGATGAGCAAGGAAGAAGTTGACCTCATCCAGAAGGTGATTCTCGATAAAATAGATGAGATCCCCACTGGTGAGCAACTTTCAAAAATCCATGGCTGCGGCTTAAGTGCAGGAACCTTGGTTCTTCAGTGCGATGATGCTATAACTGTGGAATGGGTTAAGAAGACCTTACACAATAATAGACATGTTTTAGGTGAGGCACTCAAAGTCATGAGTGCCAATGATCTACCTAAACCAGTCAAGGTGGCTTTCAAGACTAAGGATGTCTACACCAAGGAGCCGAGCTTTTGGCTGAAATGGCTTAACCGTTTCAACCTGGAGTTGAAATCGGAGGAGTGGCGTGTTTTACAAGATTTTGAGAAACCCCTCACCGTACGATGGATCCTCGAGGTAGATTCGGAGGCTGCGGAAGCTATACGCAAGGCCAACTTTGGTGCATACACAGGTTTGGAGGAGGAATCTTTAAGATACTTTGGGACCCAAACGAAAAGCCCAAAGGGAAGATGGAGAAAGAGGTTCAGCCAGAAGATCAGGCAACCTCCTCTCAGGTAAGGATCACAAATGTTGATACTGTTTTACCCAAGCTTAACGAATTAGAAATTGTTTCCAGCTCTGAAAGTATTCTGTATTATATCTTGCGACTCTCCGAGGATGCGTTAGAAAGACGTATGCAGGACTTCGAGAATGATGTTGTGCCTGACACTAACCATTCTCATGATACTGGAAAGACCACTTCTTCCTAGTGTCCGCTGTCCTTTCTTTGTTTTTGTTTATGGACAGTATTAATGTTGTGCAGATTAACCTGCACTTGCCGTTCTGCCTCTGTTATCCTTGGCAAGAGGACGATGAGTGATAGGGTTGATATTGCTCTAATTCAGGAAGCCTGCATCCGAAATATAAAATTCTTGGTCTAGGGATCAAGAGGTATAATGTTTTTTATGATACATCTTGTACCAGACCTAGAGCCTGTGTTGCTGTTAGCAACAAACTCAATGCCCTACAATTTGGAATTCCATCACGGTGATAATGTTTCCGTCAGTGTGAATTTTAAATCCAATGAACAGAAGGATATGTTTATTTTTGCATCTTCTTATCTTTCTTATGAAGAAAGGGAAACTTTCACTAAAGTGACTACTACTCTTATTGAGCACTGTAGTGTAGGAAAAAGACTCGTCATTGGTTGCTATTCTAATGCTCCCCACACTGTGAGTGGCAGCAGTGACTGCAACCGACTTGGTGATGATGATGTTTTAGACACATTCTTAGCTCGAATCTTTTTATTCTTAACAAGGGCAATAAGCCTACTTTTGTTATAACAAATCGTAAGGAAGTCTTCGACTTAAACATATGCAATAATATTGCATATGATAATGTAATGACTTATAATGTTTCAGATGATATAACTTTGTCTGATCATTGCTTAATTACTTTTTCTGCTATAGGTCTTTCAAGATTAAAGACAGAAGGTAGGAACCCAAGTAGAACTAATTGGGTTTCCTACAAGGAAGATCTGCATGCCTAGCTTGCAAATGAATCCGGTAAATATTCTTCAACAGCTGTGTTGGATTTGGCTGTTGACTAGGTACAACAGGCCATTATCCTCTCCTATCATAATAATTGTAAGACCACCGAGGTTGAATCCCCAAGGTTGGTCCCTTGGTGGTCAAATGAACTTAACTACTTACGTAGTAAGTGTAGAAAGCTTTTTAATAGGGCTAAAAAGAATGGCGAATGGCAGATTTATAAAACTGCCCTCACTTCTTATAACTAGGCGGTAAGAAACTCCAAGAGGAATTCCTGAAGAAACTACAGAGATAGCATTAAGGACATTTCTGCAATTGCAAAGTTAGTAAATATTATGTCTAAGGACAGAAAATGTAGCCTAAATACAATTAGCTTGCCTAATGGTGGTTATTCTGGGACTGGGGTATAGCAGTATTCCGCCTAAGTTTGTTTACTCTGTCTGCGTAAAACGATTATAGAACATTTAAATATTTTCAAGGGAATATTCCTTGAATTTTTAAAGAAATGACAGCATTCGTATTTTCTGTTTTGTTAACGAAAGTTTCGATTTGTGTGTGTTTCACTATATAAAAAATTTAACATATATTGACTTTTACCATATGAGTAAAAATTAGAAGACTTTAGTTAAACTGCTGTCATACATCAATTTCATCATCTTTAACTTTATAAATATCATTCAAAACAATAAGTACTTAAACTTTAACGTAAATGTACTCAAACACCTTATAGATGTCGATTAATTATACATCAGTACTTGTTCAGTTTTTCATCAAATCATAATTGTGGGAATTTTGGATGTTTCAACTGTAAACACAAAACAGTTATTCCAAAATACGTTCAAACTTTCTTGACTTTATAAACATAGAAAACATATCTTAATAAAAACAGAACATCAATCTACAAATGAACAGACCGATAAAAATAAAGATTATTCATATCCTCTTATGATAAAAAGAAGATGAAGCTTGGACACACATCATTACTTAAGAATCCTTGTATAGTTTTTCTGTCACAGATTTGCTTGCAATGCATTCCTGATACCCGGGACATGCAGTTATGTAGAAAAGATATATTTTTCTATGGACGTATTCTCTTGACAAAACGATGAATGATATATTTAATGAAGTTAATCGATAAAAATAGATACATTTACGAAAGAAGATTCGTTTTATAAATGTATTGAGAACAACTGAATTTTGTTATTTAAACTATGCATATTGTTAGTTTAGAACAAACAGATAACAGGCACGACCTTGCTACTTCCGGATGTTTTAAAAAGTATGTTACTATTTTCTTAACTTCGAATCTGAGTTGATATTACCCATAGTGATCGCAACACAAGCAATAAGAAAAAAAAATGATAGTACTTGTTTAATTATTACAAATTGTGCTCAGCATGATATAAATTATGTTAATTATCAAAAATTGTATTTAGATCATTTACTTACAAAGTCTGCAAGATATTGTCAGAAAATAAATAAATCGCTAATATAAGATTATATAAGATTGATTAAATATTTTATTCGGCTTCGGAGTTAACTTCTTCCTTCTTCAGGATAATAAAACAGACCACCATCCTTAACAAATGCAATAATTCTTCTGCAGAAAGATACGTTACTGGTGCTCTGCACATGTCTTACATTATATATATATATATATATATATATATATATATATATATATATCATTGTGGTTCTGCTAGTTCAGCTCTACAAAATCTATATCTTTGCTTATGCGAGTCAAATATTATAAATTTTGCATATACTTTCTACCGATATATGGATGATGTCATTCTTACTAAAGCAGCTCCCTCTTCAACTGTTATAAATTTCGATTATTATTGCCAAAATTTATCATTTATATCAAGTGAAAGAACATATTATCAAGTGTTAACTATTTAGATTTAACTCTCTCTCTCTTTTGATAATGATTTTCCATTTATGTCAAATATTTTTGACAACAGGAAAAGCCTTTCATTTCAAATTCACAAGATTAATAATTTTAACTACTGTATGAGTACACAGGTAAACAATATTTTAATTATAAAATCAACGACACAACATCATGTATGAATGAATGCCATGAAGGTGGGTGGCTCCAGGAGAGCTCAGCATAGCGACCAGAGGTCTATTTTACTATCTCAGAAATGAGAAGGTCTCAAATAAAAGAGACCAGTAGCCGAAGAAAAAATCAGCAAGCACTTGACAGAAATGTCATACAACTCCCAGGGCTCGATCACATGTCGACCCAAGTGTTTGAACCTATGGGCGGAGAACACCTCCCATTCACATTGTATGTATGCAGCGGTTCCTTCGCTATAATTGCAGCTTCTACATAGCGAGTCCTTGATGACACCTATAATATTTAGGTATCTTTTAAAGGTGCAGTGCCCAGTAAGGAGCCCAACAACCCTTCTGATGTCAGTTCTACTGACCTTGAATAATTCCTTTTGATGCATATTAGGGCACTCACAGTTTAGTTATTTTGCCTGCCTTTGGCCCTTAGTATTACGCCAGTTCTCACACTGAAGCTTTCTGAAGATGTCATAGAAAGTTCTTCCAGTCAGTTCATTAGGAACACCCAAAGCTGGCTCGGGACCAACAAAAGGTGTACTTGAATCCTTTCTAGCCAATACATCAGCCATTTCATTACTTGGAATGCCTGAATGTCCAGGCACCCAGTTAAGTATGACTTGATTGTTGCTAGCAATCTTACAAAGTGCAGTTTTGCACTCCCAGACAAGGGATAACGTCATAGTAGTTCCCCAAAGCCATAAGAGCAGCCTGACTATCAGAACAGATAATGATTTGGTTGTTCATGTAATATCTGTCAGAGCAAATTCTGCAGCACATCAGAATAGCAAAGACCTCAGCCTGAAACACAATACCGTGGCTGCCAAGAGGGTAAAATAATTTTGTACCATCATCCGGACAGCATACTTCAGCACCAATACTAGTGCCTAGCTTAGAACCATCAGTATACCATACAATACATTTCTTCTTATTGTAAATAGGAGTCCTCTTTCAGTTATCCCGTGAAGGGACCTGAATTTCATAAGGCTTGTCAAATGTATATCTGACAAGAATACCATCAGATGGTATATGGAAATAAGGATGATTTATAACATCACTGTTTAGATTACTCCAAGATATATACTTTGAGTAATTTTTTTAGTGTTTCAGATATTTAAGGCTGTTCATGCATATGAGAGCCACAAATACTATGTGCATGGAGAGCGGGTGCAATCCAAGCAAAAGTTCAAGAGTTGCAGTAGGAGTGATTTTCATGCATCCAGAAATCGCAATACACACCTTCATTTGAAGCCTAATTAAATTAAATTTAGCAGTTTCACATCTAATTCTAGACCGCCATATAATGGAGCCATAGGTAATGATGGGACAGATTACCATAGAGTAAATCCAACGAATAGCCTTGGCATTCAATCACCATGCTTTTTCATAACACTCTTTTGCGGATTAACAGATATGCTTGCATTTTTGCACCATCACTCTACACTCCTAAGAGCAGTGGACATCATGTCAGAGACAGTATTACAAATTTGCCTCCAGCAGTGGTGATATCCAGCATCATAAGGATATACGACACAGGATACACCAGAACTAGTAATGTTCTCCAAGAGAGAGTCTACAACTAAACACCAGAGAACTGGTGAAGGACACCTCCCTGCTGACAGCCTGCCAAAACATGCACCTTCATATTATCACCAAGTAAAGATGCACAGATGTACCTATTATGTAACAAATTCTTGATCCAGCAAGAGATCTTCATATCAACACCTTTCCTGTCAAGAACATGTGGGATGGTGTCAATGAGCACTTTATCAAAAGCACCTCCAATGTCAAGAAAAATAACTAAAGCAATTTCTTTAGCATTTAAGTTTCCATCCAGTATAAAGGGGAGACTGTAAAGGACAGTAACCGTAGATTTACATGGTTGATAGGCATATTGGGAGTTAAACAGCGGCATTGAAGTCAGAATTTCTTCCCTAATATACATGTCAATAAGCTTTTCAATAGTCTTTAGAAGAAAAGACGTGAGGCTAATAGGCCTGAGGGACTTGACCTCATAATAATTATCTTTGCCAATCTTTAGAATAAGGATTACCTTAGTATTCCTCCAGACAGACGGCACGCGTCCAAAGGCAACACAGGCTCTGTATATTCTACAGAGAATGGGAGCAAGCACCTCAAAAGAAGAATCCTGAAGAAGAATCGGAATGATGCCATCAAACCCCCGGGATTTATTGGGTTTGAAAAAAATAATTGCCTAATTAACCCTATCCAGAGTAACCACCCTCCTAGAAATACTCCGCTTACTACTATCACAGGTTGGAGTGGAGCGAGTAGCAGGAATAGTGTAATGGTTATTCAACTCTGAAACCGGAAAATGAACCCTGAACTGTTCAGCAAGTGAGTTGATTGAGAACATTAACGAACTACTGATAATACACGCATCATTCTATCTGTGGTATATTCTAATTAATAGTCCTAGTTACTTCAGTCTTTAGAATTAATCTTATCTGTTTGTTGAGAACATTAACGAACATTGAGACATTGAGAACATTGAGAACATTAACGAACTACTGATAATACACGCATCATTCTATCTGTGGTATATTCTAATTAATAGTCCTAGTTACTTCAGCCTTTAGAATTAATCTTATCTGTTTGTTCTAAACTAACAATATGCATAGTTTAAATAACAAAATTCAGTTGTTCTCAATAGATTTATAAAACGAATCTTCTTTCGTAAATGTATCAATTTTTATCGATTTACTTCATTAAATATATCATTCATCGTTTTGTCAAGAGAATACGTTCATAGAAAAATATATATTTTCTACATAACTGCTTGCCCCGAGTATCAGGAATGCATTGCAAGCAAATCTGTGACAGAAAAACTATAACAGGGATTCTTAAGTAATGATGTGTGTCCAAGTTTCATCTTCTTTTTGTCATAAGAGGATATGAATAATCTTTATTTTTATCGGTCTGTTCATTTGTAGATTGATGTTCTGTTTTTATTAAGAGATGTTTACTATGTTTATAAAGTCAAGAAAGTCTGAACGTATTTTGGAATAATTGTTTTGTGTTTACAGTTGAAACATCCAAAATTCCCACAATTATGATTTGATGAAAAACTGAACAAGTACTGATGTAAAATTAATCGACATCTATAAGGTGTTTAAGTACATTTACGTTAAGGGGGCATAGGACCTTTAAACCTTCAAAAAATCAATTTTTCAATTTTATTTTATTCTGAATGTTTGAACATATCTGAACATTGTGCAAAAAACCGCATTCTAAAATTCGCATTATTTCAAAGTTATGAGCTTTTGTGCAACATACACTTTTGAAAATTTTCTCATGTCAGCCATCGCCGCCATTTTTAAAGGGACGTCACTATTTGTTTACGTTTGCAGTTTGTTGTTTTGTCATGTAAATCTAAAACTTTTTCCACCACCATGTCTTAATTATTTATTTAATTATTTCTGCAGCAGTAGGAAGGCAACTACTCACCTCTACTGAACTGCTCAGCCCAGTTTGTTTATATTCTAGAGCCGTTAACTTGTTTATAACGTGGAGAATTTCTTCTGAGTTTGGCAATTTCTTTTCATTATATTTTCTTACTTTTTACGATTGATTTGCTGCATTTATGTTGTTTAAGCATAAGGACTTTGAACTAAAATATAGTTAATCTATTTTATAATTATGCATTACAAACTTCTTCACGTTTGCATATTTATTTGTGTAAACTTCAACGTACAAGACTGTTTGGTGCAATTTTTTAATATAAACTTTTTGCTTTTTGCTTTCTAATAATGGATACACCGGCAACTAAATCTCGTTCTGGTAAAAGAACGAAAAGAAGACGTTTTCAATGAAATATGTAAGTAATTAAAAACAAAAACAATCCGAAAGTGTTCGAATGACAAAATGTTGATTAATAAGCTAAGCTAAGCGCCTAAGCTAAGTGCTTCAAGTAAAAAAACTGTTCAGCTCAAAAGATGAACTTTCACTTGATAAGTCACATATTTCATCTGAAGAACATTAATATAGAATAGTTAATATATCAGTACTTTTCTAGGAGCTTGCAAATGTTTTGTGCTGCAAAATATGTCATGGGACAATAAATATACGTGAAAAATCTTCAATGGGTTTAGCATCAACATTTCTTGTATATTGTGATAGCTGTGATGAACTAAAGTCTGTGAAAAATACAAAAATGCTTGGTGTTAAGAAAAATATTCCAGAAATAAACAGAAGAGCTGTATTTTCTATGCAATGTATAAGGCAGGGTTTATCGGCTTTATCTACTTTTTGTTCTACGATGGGTCTTCCAGCGCCTGTTTCTCAGAAATCATATAATAAAATTAATCGCAGGACTTTAATTGCCACATCTGTTGTAGCTGAATCTTCAATGAAAACTGTTGTCCAGGACGAAAGAGAATTATCAAATGGATCGAAAGATATTACTGTAAGTGGAGATGGTAGTTGGAAAACCAGGGGGCATTCGCCACGTGTAGGTGTGTGTACACTAATCGGAGCAGAAAGCGGGAAGGTTATTGAAACCGAAGTAATGTCTTCTTTTTGTAAAGGCTGCAACAGCTACAGAAGTAAGAAAAGTGGCCCTCGGTATGAAAAGTGGAAAAATAATCATAAAATAGTGTGTTCAAAAAACCATTCGGGTAGTGCCGGAAAAATGGAATGTGATGGAATTTCGAGCCTCTCGCACTACATATGAAGTTCAAAAAGCTCGTAAAAGGCAGAAAACATTTGATTTTCAAAGACAAGAGGAAGAGGAAGGAATTACTTATGCATCAGGTGCATTTTGATGCTAAATTAGATATAAAATAACACAGGATGTATAATAAACTACAGCCAAACATTAATTAGCCGAACTGCGATAACTCAAAATTTTCCATGTGCGAAAGTCATATTTGTTATATATTTTTGTAATTTTAAGCAATTTCAATACGTCAAATTTTTCTGTAACTCATTCTTTTCTTGTCGCTAGAGTTTCAGTTTATCAAAGTACCACTGCAGCTGTTTTTCTCAGGTATGTGATTTTACAACTTGCGCACAGCATATTTTAAAATATATTGTACCAATCACTTTCAAGTTTTTGCTCTTACTTGTTTCATCTATATATACAATTTATACAAAAGAAATTCCTCCTAAATAAGTAAAAATTTAGTAAATGTTTTACATCTGACTGACAAGAAATTTCTTCACGAAGCTGATGTTCGAGCTTCCGAAGCAACAGAGCTCAAATACCCCTTAAAAGGCAGAAAAATTTTGATTTTTCAAACATAACAGAAATAGGAATGTGCTATTTATGCACTGGAGACATTCAAAGGTCAAAATACTATAATAAGTAACACTGAATATATATTTAAACTTAAAAGCGGGTTTCTCAGATATGTGATTTTAGCCCTTGTGCGCAATATATTTTAAAATATATGTAGCCACTCACTTTCAAATTTTTTGCTCTTACTTGTTTCATCTGTATACATAATTTATAGATAAAAATTCCTGATAAATAAGTAAAAATTTAGTAAACGTTCTTCATCTGACTGACAAGAAACGACTGCGCGAAACGTCTGTTCGAGTTTCCGAAGCAACATATAGAGCTCAAGTTGCCCCTAAAGGGCAGAAATTTTTTTATTTTTCTTACATAACAGACATAGGAAGCTGCTAATTATGAACTAAAGGCATTTTAAGGTACAAAATAAGATAATAAGTAACATTGAAGCATTTTTTAATTATAAAGCTGTTTTTCTCAGATATGTGATTTTAACACTTGCGCGCAATATATTTTAAAATATATGTAACCAATCACTTTAAAATTTTTTGCTCTTACTTGTTTCATCTATATACATAATTTATAGATAAAAATTCCTCATAAATAAGTAGAAATTTAGTAAACGTGCTTCATCTGACAAACAAGAAACTACTGCGCGAAACGTCTGTTCGAATTTCCAAAGAAAAAAATAGAGCTCAAGTAGCCCCTAAAAGGCAGAACATTTTTGATTTTTCTTACATAACAGACATAGGAAGGAGCTAATTATGAACTAAAGGTATTTTAAGGTACGAAATAGTAACATTGAAGCATTTTTAAATTTTAAAGCTGTTTTTCTCAGATATGTGATTTTAACACTTGCGCGCAATATATTTTAAAATATATGTAACCAATCACTTTCAAATTTTTTGCTCTTACTTGTTTCATCTATATACATAATTTATAGATAAAAATTCCTCATAAATAAGTAAAAATTTAGTAAACGTGCTTCATCTGACTAACAAGAAACTACTGCGCGAAACGTCTGTTCGAGTTTCCGAAGCAACATATAGAGCTCAAGTAGCCCCTAAAAGGCAGAAAATTTTTTATTTTTCTTACATAACAGACATAGGAAGGTGTTATTTATGAACTAAAGGCATTTTAAGGTGTAAAATAAGATAATAAGTAACACTGAATGTATTTTTAAACTTTTAAGCTTTTTTTCTCAGATATGTGATTTTAGCCCTTGCGCGCAACATATCTTAAAATATATTTAACCAATCGCTTTCAAATGTTTTGGACTTACTTGTTTCATCCATATATATAATTTGTACTTCAAAAATTCACCATAAATAGTAAAAAAAGAATTGTGAAGAGGTTTATTTCATGTTTTTTACCACGGAAAATGAAAATTTCAATTTGTTTAAATTTTGAAAATATTAAATATATTTCAAAATTTTAAAAAGTGTCTACAAATTAAATATGTAATAGTTATAAATATATTATTATCAAATTGAAGTCCATAAGTATAATAATATTTGAAATATCTTGCGCGCAGCTGCTACATACACCGTTATGTCTGTCAAAATTGTATACATTTTAAAAAAACAATATAAAATGTGCATATAATTATATGACTTCAGTAAAATTTGTGTAGAAAAAAAGGTTTTCTATATGTTTAGAGAAAAAAATTTGAACATCTGGGATACACCTGGCTAAAATTAAAAAATTGTAAAAATAACTCTATTTAAAATGAATTTCGACTGTTTAAAGGTCCTATGCCCTCTTAAAGTTTAAGTACTTATTGTTTTGAATGATATTTATAAAGTTAAACTTATGAATAACCGATATGTATTACTAGTTAAGTAAAATAATTCAGTAGTCATTGGTGCTTTCAATGCATGTCTCGATATTGTTTTAAATATTCTTGTAACCAGAGTATCATTGATAAAAAATCTGATATCGATGCATGCTATTGGTATATCATACACCCAGTGTCAGATCACTTGATTAACTCCAAAGATGATGAAATTGATGCACGACAGCAGTTTAACTAAAGTCTTCTAATTTTTACTCATATGGTAAAAGTCAATATATGGTAAATTTTTTATATAGTAAAACACAGACAAATCGAAACTTTCGTTAACAAAACGTAAAATACGAATGTTGTCATGTCTTTAAAAATTGAAGGAATATACCCTTGAAAATATTTAAATGTTCTATAATCGTTTTACGCAGACAGAGTGAACAAACTTAGGCGAAATACTGCGAAGTTGATTGTGAACATTAACGAACTACTGATAATACACGCATCATTCTATCTGTGGTATATTCTAATTAATGGTCCAAGTTTCTTCAGTCTTTAGAATTAAAATATCTAATTAAACATGTATTTAAATCAATTGATTTAATGCATTTTTAAATTTAAAATGTCTGATAAATATAGAACTATTTATTTCTTGGCAATGAAATTTCTTTTAATCAGACCATTAAACATTAATTTTAAAAGCCATTCTCTTGGAGAAAAGTAAAATACTTTGTTATTCACAATGCTTTAAGTTCTATGTTGGAATTGATGTGTTGCGTGGCTTAAGCAATTGGAAAACGTTGTAAAACCGTAATAAATGCGTGGGAAATTATCGCGTACTACGAATGGAAGACATGCTTCCACTGCTGCCATAATTATCGGTAAACATATTTTAAGTATTTGAGCTTTCACAAAATAACCTAAAACTGTACACACATCAAGAAATATTGCAATGCGTGGAAAGTATAAACGTATCTGAAGTATTTTATGAAGCTAAATATAATTCGCAGTTAGCTGTAAGTTTAAATTACCTACTTTATTACCACAGAACCCACACGCAGCTAGGAATTTCATATCGATAATCAAAATGTTACGTAATTATATTGTTAAATAAAGTGAATTTCCATATAAAGGAACATGAGATAATTATTTAACGGAGAAAACCGGGTGCAATCAGATTGGACAGTGAATTGGACAGTGAATATTGGACAGTGAATTTAAACTGATCCAAACAATTTATTCCCGGTAAAACGGTATAATAGCATATTTGAAATTCTTCTGTGCCCAGTAAATATCTGTGATATGCTAGTCATGACAGTAAAAATCAGGAAATAAATATTAGAACATGTTCATTTAAATGTATAATTCAATTACTTTTCTATCGTATTCAGAACTGTCACTGTGTAAACACATGTTTTTACAAATTTTATACATCCAAGAAATCACTAAACCTATAAAGAATTAGCATGAAATAGATCTGTGTTATAACTATAAAACTGCGCGATTCAGGAAACAACATAGAAGAAGAAAAAAAAAAGTTTTTTTTAAGTAAAATATCATATTCTTCAAAACAATAAAAAATTAAAAGCAACTTGTTTGAGCTTTGGATTACGCTATGCATGAAACTCAATTAGTGTCTGGTGACTTGTCTGGTTTATACATTTTGTAATTTTTTCTTTATTTGACATTTCAGTATTTAGTCGAGTATCAATTATTTTTATAAATATATCTGTGAGACCAGGATACATTTAGGCAGTGCTAATGTACTTAGATTTATGATATCTTACAGGTCAGACAAAGAGCCCAAACTAGGGGGCGCCAGTTTAAAACAGCACTGACCCGAGAGATCAGTAAGGCAATAAATAAGGACGCTTTAATTACAGGTGTACAGGTGTGGTCGCGTCAGAGAAGTTACTGGAGGCCAAACCTGAAACCATACAGATTGGTTAAAGAATTAACCATTGTGGAAGTGATGTCGCATCGTCCTGGGGACAACTAATGAGATACGGAGGGCATATCTGGACCTCAGGTGAAATGGTGGGCAACAGGCAGAAGGTTCAAGAGACGAGAGTCAATATGCATCATGTTCCGCATATAGTTCAGTCATGATTAAATAGTCAATAAGTTATACATGCATACAGTTATGATGCAGTCAACATTCAGGAAAAAATGACAGCGTTCAAATGTTGAGAAATGAAGATGTAAGTCTTTATGATATGCATTCAGTCATGAGCCTCTGTATCCGTGGTTTTCTTTACAGAAGTGAGGCAATGATTGCCGGTCGTGGTCAAATAAAGTCCTATATGTACAGATAGAGAGTGTGTTTGAGTGCAATGCCAAAAAGGCAACAATAAAAATCCAATATGCAGTTCAGCGCCTAAGGACAATAACAGAGGTATGCACCTATCATCTGTTATAAAAGGTCATAATAATTTAGGAAATTAATATACCTAGTCTCAAACACCTAGTATCATCCTTACTAACTTAAAACTAGAACTATTTCTATTTTTTCGTTTAAGTAATAGACTTAAAAGAAAAAATAGAAATAAGTCTAGTTCTGATGTTTCATTACATATTGAAATCGCGGAACTCAATAAACTTAAATCTAATCCCGACTTAGTTATTTTATCAGCTTACAAAATAAACTTAAAGGAAAAAAGTTATTCTAGTTCTGATGTTCCATTACATATTGAAATCGCAGAACTCAATAAATTTAAATCTAATCCCGACTGAGTTATTTTAACAGCTGACAAAATAAACTTAAAAGAAAAACAGAAGTAATTCTAGTTCTGATGTTCCATTACATATTGAAATCGCGGAACTCAATGAACTTAAATCTAATCCCGACTTAGTTATGTTATCAAATGACAAAACTAAACAACTTGTTCTTACTAATAAAATTGATTATGTTAATTCCATGCAGAAGTGCATTGTCTAGATAAATTGCAATCAGGTCAAAAAATTCTTGATTGCGATGATTAATACTAGGATCGCTAAACTTAAAAAATATGCCGATCCCCCTCCTAATATTAATTCTGCTGTCTTCCGTACTTGCCATCAACATCTTAAAATGTTTGGACAAATTAAACTTCATAAAATTAATCATCCCATCCTCCCTATTGTTTCTAAATGTAATGGGCCTACTTAATTTTTGGAGAAAGCCCTTGATTATTTCCACTAACCTTCTTTTAGTAATTATATTTTCACAATTAGTTCAATTGAAAATTTCATTAATATTTTGTTTAAAACTAAATTTGTTCCAAATAGTATTCTCTGCAGTATTGACGTTGTTTCTTTAGTTCCTAGTTTGCCTGTTACTAAAGCTATTAATATTATAGCCAAAAACTTCAAAATCACAATTTCAAAATTCCTTCTATCGAAGCAATCACTTCTGTCTTGAACATCGTTGCGGAGACAAATTACTTTGGCTTCCCTGACACTATTTACATGCAAACTTCCGGTGCCCCTATGGTTAGCCTGTTGACTGGTATATTTGCTGAAGCTGTTTTGCAGGTCCTCGAGAACGATATTTTGCATTTTTTAACGTTTAAAAATATTCTTTGGGACCGTTACGTTGATGATATTTTAATTTTTTGGATCATGATTCAAATGATCTCCTTAATCTTTTGGATAAAGTTAATGAGTTTTCCCCTCGATTAAAGTTAATGACTCAAGCCCAAGGATGAGTCCAATGTTTCTTTGTATTTTCTGGATGTTCTTGTTACCCGCATCTCCGTTGGTTTTCAAACTTCTATTTTCCGTAAACCCACTTTTACTAACTCGTGTATCATTTCTAATTCTTCCCATCCTATATCCTCTAAGAAAGCTTCTTTTAATGCTTATTTTAATCGTGCATTTAATGTTTGCTCCTCTATTCCGGCTTTAAATAATGAAATTAACTTTATCTTTAATCTTGGCCATGAGGCAGCTTATTCCTTTGAGTTTATTTATAAGATTTTTGCGCATGTCCGCCTTAAATTCACTCAACCTGTTACTGAACTTGTTGCTGTTATTGAACTCTGCCGTATAAATCCAGTTTTCCTTATCATCCTAAAAGTTTCCGTCCCCTTATGCAATTTTGCCATGAATTTGGTTTCAAACCCGCTCACACTAATATTACTTCTACCTTATTCAATCGTATTCGCACCGATAAGTTAGGGGATGTTGATAACGTTAAAAGCCATGATTGGGTGTACATTGCACCCCTGTTAACTCCTGATAATGATTATCAATTTTACATCGGTAGTACTAAACGTAAAGTTGGTATCCGGTTAGCGGAACACACTCGTGACGTCAGTAATGGTACACTTTCTATGGCTCTTGTCCAATGTGTTGTTAAAGATGACTTTCAGCCCGTCTTTGAAAAACCCTTCCTTTTAAGTCCTATTAACCCACGTAAAATCCCTCTTTATAAATCCTTGTAGTACTAAACGTAACCGTGTAATATCTACCGTGACTCCATTTGTAATTTCGATAGTGTTCAAATTTTAAGTTACGCCTGGTGACTCGTTCTCAACTCTATGCATGTCAAACCTCTTCACAGTTATCTGTGACATTATGTTATTGTAATTGTTCTTGGCTGCTTTTTGAATTATGTCCTTTCCTTGTAAAAAATTTTTACCACTTGCTTTAATTAAATCTCTTGGGTATAACCCTTAAATTTGTATTTGTATTTATTAATTTTAAGTACCTGCTTGTACCACGATTATTTTCTGTTTATTTATGCAAATTTGTCTGCCGATTTGGTCAACATATAAGAATTCCGCGTTAAATGTTTCGTATAGCCACTGATGAAGGGTATAGTAATGCCCGAAAGCGCTCTGGATTTTTAAAGCTATGTACGTCTTGTAGGATGATTTTATTAAATGACCTTTTATCTATGATGTTGTATCGTTAATTTTATAACTGAATTTAGAACAGACGTTATACCACCGTTATTATTAATGATTTTTTAATTAATCAATTTCATAAGATATTTATGTTATGTGTGAAAGTATACAATTCAGTAGCCATCTAGCCGATTTATTACAATACTGTAAGACTGAATTCTATCCAGATAATTTTGTTAATTATAACTATAAACATTCTAAATTCAATTTATAAATTTTTCACTTATCGTTTTGGCCACCTATTTAATTACTAAAATAACATTTTATGTATATACTTCGTACATTAATATATATAAATACTCCTGGAGTTTTTGGTTAATCTTTGTGTTACGATAATTATTTATTAAATAATTTAATTATTTATTTCTCAATTTCTTTAATTCCTGGCGGTGTAATTTATTTGTATATCAATTAGCAATTGAGTAACAATCTTCTTCAAGTGTATTTCCGAAATTTCTCATCAGATGACGTTCTCTAGAATTGTATCGAATATTTTTCTTGTGTTAGTTCATTGCCATATTCGGCGTCAAGAATGAAGATGATCATATGTAAGAATCCGTATTTCTAATTACGTCCTTATAATATGTAAAATAGTGTTATATTTAGTTTTTATACATTCCATTTTTCTCTTATTAATTCCATTATTATTTCTATTTTATACTGTGTCGGATCTTTTTGTGATGTTTCAATCACGTGGTGGCATCATAATACGAAACACATTTAGAACCACTGTGGATGTAAAGATCCTTAAGTAACATCTACAGAGGTTCTATCCAATTTCATCTATTCAATTTACACTTTTCTTCATTAAATTTTCGTCATTTTAATATTTTGGGATTCCAGCATTTGCCATTCCTTTGACCCACGTGCTTAAATTGTATGTATCACTCTTGTAATCTGTTGATTTAATTCCCATGTTTTATTACTTATATCATATTTAAGTATAAAATTGAAGTCTATTAATATTTTAAATGATGAGCAAAGTTTTATTCATTATTTTATTCTTGTACAGTCTAATATTCAGTTAAATCAGATACCTATTTTTTGTCACAAGGAAAATATAATCTTTGTTTCACCCTTTAAAAGATAAAACATGCAAATATTAAGAACATATTTCTTTCACCGGTAAAAAAACGGATCAACGTAACACAATTTTCAAGCTTAAAACATATTTCACAAATAAAAAAGGAGTTTATTAAAATACAGTACTTAAAGAAACTTTAAACTGAAGAATAATTTTCATTCACCGCTATGTTTTTTACTTCATACGTTTTTCATGGGTTAAAGTATTTCAGATATTTACCCTTTGGGAAATAGGTATTGTAATATTGATTAATAATCCTGTAAGAAACCTACATGTATAAAAATTCAATTCCCGGCAAACAAGACTTTTGACTTTTGTTAGTTTGAAAGTTACCAGATTAACTATAATTCCTAACATTACATTCTAAAAGTAATGGCAAGTTTCAGAAAAGAAATTTTGATATCGGGTTTAAATTTTCTTAATGAAAATAAAACATGTCTTTAGGGAATTATAACAATAGTATTAATTTAAAATATTTTAAAAAGGATATATGTGCACACCAATAATTAAGGAATCCAGATTAAAATTATTTTAATCAGTAATACCTATACTATTCAATAATAGTATTAAAATAGTCTGATTATAAAACGTGCATATGTATATTATCCGTTTAACTAAATATACGAGTGTTTACAGAGAACTAACAGGTAAAATAAGAATCGAATTAATTTTCCAAGCAGAAAGTGTTGTATAATGTTGTAAAGAACTCGTATCTCAACAGGTGTTATTAACATGGATTTATAAATATTGTATCCTACCTGTTAAACAAATGCGACAATAAAATGTATTTCTATTTTTGAATGAGAACTCTGCATTTTACTCTGCTGATTTCCAATGTAATTTTATAATAAATCAATAATATGTTAAAAATGTAACTGACTTCAACTTGTTTTTATATAATTTAAAGTGAGTATACCAATTAATAAAATCATAATATTAAAATTTTACGATGCCAAACTTTTAACAGGGCAAGAACACACAGATTGTTATATTGTGATTTGCAATCACAATGTAACATTGCTGTTTTAAAAGGAGAAAGAAGACCTGAGAAGACGGCCCCTCTTGCAGTGATGTAATAAGTATAACGCTCCCTATAACGCAGCTGGACCGGACGCGGTTTGAGAAAGAAAGAGGGGGCTTCTCATTTTCAAGTCAGCATCAGGTGCTATGATAAACGGAATAGGTTGAACTTCCTGACCCGAGAGGTCAATTTATTTTCATATGGACATTGGAGAATTTCCGTGAGAACTCTCAGCACCTAAAAACTAAAAGTCAAATATCTTATATTTCATGGGGGCCTTGACCAGTAATATAGCCGGAAGGCGTAGTTTATATATTTACTGGACCAATGACGGACTGGGGCGCCTTATAGAGGGGGTAGAGACGGTAAGAAACTTTGCACTTATTAATTAATTAAGGAGAATTAATAAGGAGGACGCGAAGAAGGCCACTTTCGTAAATGGAAGTAAATTAAAATGCATTGTACAAGAAATTAAAATAAATAGACAGATTTTAAACAATAACAAAAAAACATTTATTCTGTAAATTCCATTATTGCTAACATCTTATCAATTCTACAATTACACATTTATTGATTAATACTCCATTATTCATAACAACCCATCAATTCTATAATTATGTATTTATATTCTGAAAACCATAATTAATAACACCTTATCCATCCTACTTTACTTATAGGATAAATCTCCCACTTATAATATTTAATTCCAGTCCTTCAAATTTCTATTATCACTTTTTACTTTACATGTGAAATACATTTCCCACAACCAGCTTTTAATTCAAGAGCTTTTAATATTCCTGATCCTAGCTGGACTTAAATCAGAGAGAGGAAGAGAGAGAGAGAACGCCACAATGGGCCAACGAGAAAAATACGTATAAGGAATTGTCCTACCTCGGTCATCACTGCAGACCCCGAACTTGTCGGCTGCTCGTTGCGGCTTCGTCCGATGGGCTCCGTACGCGATCGTCACACTCGCGACCTTCCGTCAGAACAGTCAGAATTCAACTCCTCGATTTCAAATGCCCATCGGACGAAACCGCAACGAGCAGCCGACAAGTTCGGGGTCTGCAGTGATGGCCGAGGTAGGACAATTCCTTATACGTATTTTGCACGATGGCCCATTGTGGCGTTCTCTCTCTCTCTTCCTCTCTCTGATTTAAGTTCAGCTAGGTTCAGGAATATTAAAAGCTCTTGAGTTAAATGCTGGTTGTTGGAAATGTGTTTCACATTTAAAGTAAAAAGTGATAAGAGAAATTTGAAGCACTAGAATTAAATATTATAAGTGGGATATGTATCCTATAAGTAAAGTAGGATGGATAAGGTGTTATTAATTATGGTTTTCAGAATATAAATGCATAATTATAGAATTGATGGGTTGTTATGAGTAATGGAGTTTTAATCAATAAATATGTAATTGTGGATTGATAAGATGTTAGTAATAATGGAATTTACAGAATAAATGTTTTTTTGTTATTGTTTAAAATCTGTCTCTTCATTTTAATTTCTTGTACAATGCATTTTAATTCACTTCCCTTAAGCGGCCTTCTTCGCGTCCTTACCGGACGTGTGGTATTCCACGTAGCACAGATATGTCTTAAAATTGTCTTGTGTATCGAGAAAAATGAGACAGCAAGAAATAAAAAGTAATAAGGCAATGAAAAGAGAACAAAGACAAGAAATCAATGGCATTAAAGAAAAGGCGAAATAGGAAAGAAAATAAATCAATGACAAGAATTTAAATGTAAGAAGACAAGACAGAAGATGTAAGAAAACAATGTCAAGAAATCAGAAGCCAAAAAATAATGTGAAGAAAGCAAAGGTAAAAAATGTCTTAAAATTTTCTCCAATAATATGGGGTTTACGGAGTATTAATTTATTAAACATTTTCAGATCACACTATAAAGTACTGCTTATATGTTTGAGTTACTGTGCAGAAAAGTTCTGCTTCTGAGCAGATATGATAATTTAAATGTTCCAAGTTTATAACTTAAATAAGCTAATATTTGTATTTAACTAATGTCCATGATGTACTTTTTTATTTAGGTGTAAATAAAAATAGTTTGATTTTTGGTTAAAGTTAAAAAATTCATTTCAATTTTTTGGATTTTTCGCCTTTCGTTTGACTTCAGTTTAAATATTGTCAAACACTAGCATCAGAATTAAATTGTGAAGTTATAATTCCAACCAAGTAAAATTAAATAATTTTAGCCTTATTTTGAAGAATCTATAGTGATAGTCTGTCTGTCAGGTGATTTTTAATATATTTATGTGATTTTATTTCAATGCCATTTTAACAAAAGACCCAGTTCATTAGTTAACATTTTTATATAATTGTTTTTTTTTCGATGAAATATGTTGAACTCTTTGCTTTGGATTTGTTTTCTTTTATACTTTCTTAGGGTTTAATGGAATAAAATCAATCCTCTAACTCCAACGATAAGTTTGGAACAACATTTTGTCTCAACGATTGACTGGAAAACATATATTAAAAGAGAAATGGGTGTATGGTGTTGTGAAAATATTCTTAAATTAACGAAGAATGTATACATCAGAAATGATCAAGTAAAAGAATAAAATTTTTCCTGATTAATGAACTATACCATATTGCTTTTCAGGCAAGGTTCATTTAGTATCAGTAAACTTCTTTAACTTCTTGTGTAGTCGATTTGTTATCTGCTTTTAATTATTACATTCAATTCATTTTGTTAAATATATTAAACCCTTTTGTTTGAAATTTTATCATAAAATTGAATTCAATTTTTAAAAATATGTATTTAAAATTATGTACAATCATATAACTAGTTAATTAGTAAGAACTTCTATTGTCAGTATACGTTTATATTTATTTTCTGTGAATTTAATTAACTGTTTATATATTTATTCTCTATTGTTATGTGTAAGTTACACATAAATTTACAAATTAAAAACTATAGTTAGTTTTAGGTTACATTTCCGTTAAATTAAAACAATTAAATTACATTACTAATACTAACAAGTTGTAAACACTAACGCTTTTATAGTCATAATTAATATTATAAAATACACAAGAAATAAATAATAGTACGAGGAGTTATATTTTTCATGTCTATATGTCAAAAGGAATTTATTTTGTTTCACAATCGCAATTAGTTTGGTTTTGAACCATTTCAATGTTTTTATTTAAATATTCAATAATGTAATTTATCATTTAATAAATTGTTTCGCACTTAGATAAATAGAATGTTTATTTAGCGTATTGCATTTGAAAGAAATCTAATTACCCTCCTTGTCTGATATTTGCACTCTCGTTGAGGATGCTTAATATTGTTTTATCTCGTGAAATAATATGAAATGTTTAGAATTGTGGCTCTTTGTGTAACCATTTTTTTATTATATCATTCTGTGAAATTTTGAAATATAATGTCTTTAATGATTTGCCTGGAATTTATTTAAAACTCTTTTTTATTGCATTTTTCAAAGGCTCTTAAAGTATTATAAATTTACACATTAATATATGGTGTTTAATTGCAATTTTATTTCTTCCTTTCTTGTTACAGAATTTATTTTACTTAGTATAATTTAATCGTGTTGAATTTAATTTATTTAAATTATTTCATAGTTGTTATGAAAGTTTCTGCACATTTATAATTTTGGATTTTCAAAATTACAAAAACATTCACACATATTGTAGGATCATCTACTGTCATCTAAACCCCCTTTATTTGTGTTAAAAACTACAGTTTAAAATACAGAAGAATATTGGATGGAACATAAATCAACAAGTTCAAACTTATATTAATAAAATCACTGTGTAAAATACCGGATGAGTGAAAAATCATGCACATTAAATTTTAATATCCTATTATGTACAATACAATTGGAATAACATATATTTGTCAGTTAAGTGGCACTAATATACTATAAGAAATGTACCGGAGGTATTATATGCTGTTTCTAAAAAGTTAGACAATCACTACAGACCTTTCTTTATTTATCAGTCAAAAAACATGACGATTTTGCATAATGAAATTTCTTATTTTAAAGAAATATTTCTCTAGCTAGTTTGATGAGAGTGTCTTTGAGCATATTTTAAAAGAATATTTGAAGAGATGCAATAACGCGGTCTCTATTTTAAAAATGGCTATAATGGAAGGACGACATATTGGAATATGAACACATAAGACGGAGGGCATAGTGAAAGTTATTTTAGTATAAGTATTTAATCGCCAATATTAAAATATCTTCAGAGTCATTTATGTGCGTTAAACTATTGCAAATGCCGATTCGGTGGACAAGCGGTCAGGGACATGCGTTTCCGTCTGATCGCTGGATTGCCGGGTTATGGATTCAAATCCCGCCATCCGACATGGATGCTGTCATGTCGAGGCCAAGTCAGATTTCCGCCCTTCGGGGAAGCTCTATAAAAGTGAAGCTGCAAAACTCCTCCCCTTCGCCATGGGATATCCTGGGGGATCTTGTGGACGTGGTGCGTAGGCGCTCCTTCACCACGGGGGAATTAGTAACGAACGAACTCCAATCTGGCGTAAAACATCATAGGCCATTTTTGGCCCACCTTATATACAGTTTAAAATATTGTCAAATAATATTTCCTATTTGTAGTTATGTATTCTTAATTCTAAATTCTGTTATTCAAAAAGAGTGAGAACTAACAAACAGATGATGTTCCAAATTAGAACAATATCTTCAGAATGATTTCGCGGCTTTTATCCTCTAAACAGAATGAGATAACCAAAATCTGAGTTGCTATATACCACAATTTTGCGAACCAGTATGGAGAACGAAAAAGTCAGTATTCTACGTCATGGTTTGTGAAAATGCTGTCGTATTCTTTCCAGTACAGGTGTAATAAAATCCGTTTTTAATTTTGGCGATTTTAGGTAAGATTCTGGCAATCTCTGCTATGATTTGGAAAATATTCCATTCTGGCTCAGCTTTCTGCGTCTTTTGTAACCATTTTTTCGAACTTGCATTACCAAAAAAAAACATTCCAGTCTGGCAACATTTTCGCGTTTTGTTTTTGTCGCCGTTTTGTCTTCGTTTGTCACCCTTTCGTAGTCTTTTGTCGCCAACATAAAAATCGCCCTTATCACACAGATATGTAAAAATTAGAAAACTTTCTGATTTTCATGTTGTGCTCTATGAGCCCGAGAACTCCTATTGCATAAACAACTATTGCTACGTGCGACCTCCGATAGCCAGAGGGACCGGATTCTGTGATTTTTTTAGAGGACGAGCGTTGCGAGTTAAGCCCGCGAAACAGACGTAGACCCAAATTTCAATTGGTACAGATCAATTGCTACAGACATGAACGGCGATTTGTACGTTGGCGATAAAAAAGACAAAGGACTGAAAAAACGTGGAGAGCGGGGCGCGGCAGCCCATTGGTTAGCGCGCGGTAATTTCACTCGGATGGCCCGGATTCTATTCCCGTCACTGCCCAAACTGCCGCCGAGTTCAAACGGAGTACTAAACTAGTAGATCCTTAAGTCATTCCGAGAAGTTGGTAGTAGGGGAAGGAGAGACCGGTCCCAGTGGATGCCTCCCCCACTGGGTTCCGGTCTAAATTGGGTAGGCCTTCCCGGCCGCCCAAACATATACCTTATACCTTTCTGGTAGGTTGGACGGGCTGAGTCGAAGAAGAAGAAAAACGTGGAAAGCTTTGCCAGGATACAATGTTGCGATTTTCACCTTGACGACAAAAGACGACAAAAAGTGCGGAAAGAGTTCCCAGAATGGAATGCTCTGCAAATCACAGCAGAAATTGCCAGAATCTCACCAGAAATCGGCAAGAATGTAAAAGAGATTGTTCTACATTTGTTCCTTCTTAAGCATATCTTGGAATATTATTTTATAAAAAAAATGAAACAATAGTTTAAATGAAGCAATATAATAACGAAAGTATAAATGAAACAATAAAAGGAATCCGTTTACTTATTGTTGCTATAAACCGTCTGATAGAAGTGTGTATATTGTAGATATAAATATTATTGTTGTTGTACTGAAATATACTGCATAATGTTAATTCCTCAACCGATATATTAGACTAACAAGTGATAAAAGCTATAAGCATTTATTTATTACTTGCAATGAGAATGAAAAATATGTAAAATGTACAATGTGATGTTTTAGGGTGATTAAGAATTAAGTTAAATGTTTCAAACATAACAAATATGATATCCATCTAATATACGATCCAATATATGGTCCTGACATTTAGTTAAATTTTGCAAAATTTAATTGAAAAAACAATTTTTATATAATTACATATCTTTTGAGTTCGACAACATATTTATTCTTTTACCCAATTGATATAAGCTTTAAAGGGAGATGTACAGCAAGAGTACCTATATCATAGCCTATAATTTACTGTAATTTTAATTTGCAATTGATATTATCAAATCAGGGTTGAACCTTTTTTATTTATCATATATTTAGAGCATATATGAATTAAAAGCCTTTAACCTTTTCTTTAATTTTGAAAATAATTACACAATTTATTTTTCTCCTGATTTGCAAGAATAGACATCAAAATTTGAATGTAAAATCTCTTTCTCTTAAAAATGCATTTGATGAAATAAAATTTTATTACAGAAATACAAACATATCAGTCACTTATTCATGTTATTACATAACATTATAAAGAAATATTTCAAGGAGAACATCTAAAGATCGTGATGAAAGGTGATTAATAACAGATTTGTTCAAGATTAACGATTACGCACATATACAGAATGATGTTCTAATATTGTCCCGAATTCTCTATTTTTACTTATTATTCGGTCTTTACTTGTAATTTTCTATATTTGCTGCACTTTTACGTGTTCTCTCAGGGCGTGTCGAAATTTTGATACTGAATATATAATGCTCTTACAAGACTTTCTTTTAAAACTTTATCTCAAATTTTCTTCATAATACGGTGTACTTGAATGTGGCTTGTGCTATTTGCAACAAAGATGAATTTTCTGGCGGAAAAAAAGTTATGTGTAATATACTTTTTATAAACAGTCTCAATGTATTATAATATTAAATTTCCACCATATTGCGACATTAAAAATTCTAATTATTTTTAATGTCGTACAAATGGATATTACACTTGTTACCAAGGTATATAAACTTTGACTCTTAGTATAATAATAAACATTTATTTGGAGCTTCAATGAAATAATACATTTAATTTATACATATAAAATTTTGATTACATTTTACATTTGGTTTTATATGATTTTTAAGCAAGATGCAATGTGTAGTTATGCACAGTACAACAAACTTATACTTTCTAAATAATTACTATACATTTTAAAACATCCAATTTGTTTGTTGAGTTGCTTCTCTAAATATGGTTTGGAAAAAATTGCGATTACTATTAGAACATTTATTACATATTGCACATACCCTATATTACGTGTTTGACCGCAACGCATATTGATTATCTTCTTATAAGGTTGTTTTATCAATTATAAAAAACACTTGATCGTTATTATTTGATGATATTAAGCACATTTCTCTATTTTCTATAATTGACCTACATTTATAAATTCATTTAACGTTGGTTTTACTTATTTTTGCACTCTAGTAGTTTTAATGAATAAAAATCTTAAAGTGTGTGAGAACTTTTAAACACATTGGCACTCTGGTCGTCCAAGTAGTTGCTCAAGGCTTCGGATGAGTCGGACGGCCTGGGTCATCAACACACATTACCACTACATTTTTCATATGCAATCTAGAGCAAAATGTATAGTTTAAATAAAAACGTAAAAAACTAGATTACTACAGAGACTTAACACTTCGTACTAAAACTTCTGTTCAGAAGTTGCAGATTCGGTATGTAACACTTTTAAATTAAGAAAAACCAATGTGAATAAATCTAGAATATTAATCCACAAATGAACATACTGATTACAAAAAAAATGATTCATCTCATCTTTTTACTAACAACATATGGTATTCGAACTCATACTATTATTTAAAATCCATGGTTACAGTTTTTCTGTCACATATTTGCTTACAATGCATTCCTAATAATCAAAATACGCAATTATGTGTAAATAATATTTCATCTTCTGGATTTTAGATTACGAATGATGTATATAATAAAATAATTTGAGAAAATTAGATAATTGTTTGAAATATTTGCAAATTACATTAACATTGACATCAAGTCAACATTATTAACACCATGTCCTTATGTCAATGTTATCAACCAATTCTTTGTTCTGATATATATATATATATATATATATATATATAATATATAAGATGGAAAATGGAAGTTATTAAAGATATTGAAGTGTTATAGCATATATGCGCAAAGCAGCTACATATACTATACACGATATAAATATAAATAGTATACAAATAATTTTTAGAATTGAAAAAAGAAGGAAGGCTTAGCGAGAAGCTTACTTTATGACAAGCTTTATGCTTGCTTTAAGACAAGCCTGTTGACAACTGGGGTGTAAGGTCACAACCCCTTACCGCCATTAAGTAAGCTTCTCGCTAAGCCTTCCTTCTTTTTTCAATTCTAAAGATTCTTTTTATACTATTTATATATATATATATATATATATATATATATATATATATATATATATATATATATATAAATAGTATAAAAATAATTTTTAGAATTGAAAAGTATTTTAAAAAGCAAGTTGATAGCAGTAAAACCCAATGTAAACCGTTCTGCCAGGCGCTATGCAGCCCATGCACCTTGTTTACAAAACTAATAAATAAATAGTAACAAAAGAAACGGTTGAGAAAGGAGATAAAACTGAAAAGTACCACCAATTGTCCGGGGCGAGTTGTGACCTCCACTCTCCGGTTAAGTATGCTTAATGTCATGGCAACACTCCCGGTGGCCGGTACTTTCTCGTTGAATAGGCTTCAAACCAACAGCATACACTGCAAAAAGACAGAAAAGTAACATTGAATATTTACTTGGAAACAATAACCAATTTGATCAAGACCTCGATCAAGCCACTAGGAAACACCATACTTCTATATTACTTTAACTGAACCACGATTATTTCCACTAAACTCTGAATCTCTATACCACTTCAACTTGAAAACTGGATCAGCCATATTCCCAGAACAAACTGTAACAATATACATGGCAAAGTCCCCTAATCAATTCATCGATCTTGTCCTTTTCCAATTAAACAATCTTCGAAGCATCCAACACCAACCTTTTATCCTTATTGTTCAACAGTTTAAATACCTGGATTTGATTGCGGTTACAGATAATCCAAAAAATCCCGAAATAATTTTTATCAAAAAACCCTCGGATAACCCTATTTCATGGCCTCCATTAAATATAGTTGATCGCTTTTAACTTGATTTCTCTTTCTTGTGTTCAAACGTTTGCTTCTTAACAACTGATTAATAATGATATTTCTGAAAACGTTTTTATATAAACTTGTAATCCAAGGCGTAATGTAATTAGTTTTAAACCTGAAATTTTTCTTTTATCAAATAAAGTAAAAAACGTCGAATTGTCTTCTGATTCCTCTATAAATAAATCCAAGTAGTTTAAACTGTTGTTGTTGTTGCATGGGGTTTCTATTAAATTCAATAACTGCGGATAAAAGCTGAAATCCATTATAAACTCGACATTATCGTAACCCAATATCAAGTCATCAACGTATCGCATGTAAACCAATGAGTTCAAAATGTGTCCCGGTCTCACATTTGTCCAAGTATATAACTGCTAGAACAGATGAGCAGCTACCTCCCATAGGAATGCCCTTTATTTGCTTATTAAAACCCATACCATTGTATAGAGCTGTTTCAAGCAAAACTAACCTTGCCAGTGCTTTATACCTAAGGTTATTAAAGATTGCAAATCGTATTTATGGTAAACCTTCATGTGAAGAAGTGAAGAAACACGCGTAGAAACACACACCAATTGGAGAAACACGAACACTTAAAATATTTTATTTATTACAGATTTGCATTCTCAAGCTCCTAGTTCATAAGCTCCTAGATTAAGAAAATATTTTTGCTATAGTTCTAACTTTGCTAGACATAACTTCAAGCCCTCCAAAATACGATGTAAATAAAAAAATATATTCTTTAAAATAATATACTTTAGGGATCATTTGTACTAAAGAATAATATTTATTCAGCCTACGAACTATATATTTTACTCATGCATATTTTATTTCATATAATAATATATAAAATTGCTGCTGTTTACCTCATGGGAACTAGGTTTTGTTGTATTGATTAATAATCCTATAAAAATCTGCATAGATACAAAAACTCAATTCCCAGTAAACAAGATATAAGTTAGTTCGTAAGCTCCTAGATCAACTGAAATCTCTTTCGGTACAGTATGAAAAAAGTAATAGCAATTTTTACTAAAATAATTTTAACACTGAGTAACACTTTCAGAATAAAAATAAAAATCTTATTTTAGAGAATTTTGTGAATGTTATTAAATTATAAACTTTTAAAATAGTATGATTTGATAAAAACTAAAATGGTTGCGAGCATTATTTAGTAAGTCAATTTATAGATATTTTATTCATTCATGTAACATTAGAAAAATCTTCTGAATATAAGATCAAATCCGCGGATATATTTTTAATCAAGTTTAGCTAAATATGTATATGTAATTAACGAATAAGCTAACATAAAATTATTGTAGACATTGCAGCACATCTAACGGTTATCTTTGTAGGTTTAAATGATATTAATAAAAATATATATTTTATTTTTGTAGTCGATTTATGAATATTATATGGCCGTCTTGCATTATATTTTCAGCTTACATTTTAATGAAAAATACACAATCACAGCAAGCAATATGTATACTTTTTAATTAAAAGTATCCACGCACTGCAAGTAACATGTGAGGAATGGTGTGAAATTCACTACTTAAATAATTATTTGTTTTAGTATTTGATAAATATGTTTTCCATTTAATTAGTTCATAGAAAAGTATAATTATAAAAAAAAATATTTACTTGAATGCCTAATGTTCGCACTCATTCGTTTTACAATTTATGAAAAGTTAATTTCATTGTAGTCGCAACTCATAAGAAATCCATTTGCATTGTTTGAAAGGAAGATGACAACAGGGAATTATGGGGTCTAAATCTTTCTAATACTTCCTTGATGAAAGCAGGTTTAGGACAAATAGGTAACTACAATTGAATCGAGTGGCGTTTCGAACTCCCTTCTCCAGGACAAATACATTGTGTGCTCGAAACAACCCCCAAGGAACAACATTTCAGTTTGGCAGTTGTTTCTTCTATACGGGGTGTCCCAAAAACATTGACCTCGGCTTTTATTCCTTAAATATTGATCATAGACATATATAAAAAATTACAAAGTTGCTTAAAAAAGGTACGGAATGTTATGAAATCGATAAAAATTTTCAGGGGATTAAATGTAAAGAAATACACAATTTTAATGTTTATACGGCCCCCGTACAAAACCATTTCCAATGAGTAAAATACGCCCTATACACTAATAAGGTGATGTACAAAATTTCAGCATTTTATCATAAAAAGTCCCAGAAATATGTTTAAATAAAGTCGGTGAGGGATTAATCACAAATTAAAATGTAAATGTTTAGAGCAAGAGTGCAAATGACGCAACGTAGAAATGCATCATAAGCAAATAATATCTGATTTTAACCTTAATGGATCTTTGGCATGGATGGAAAATATTTCGCACACGCTTTTTAATCTTTGTGTAAAATTATTATTTTTACACAGTGTAGATACTTTTGTACCAATAAATAGCAAAATAATATGTATTTAAGTAATCATTATTTTCTTTCGTAATTTGTGTATGACCCCTGACACGCGATCTACCGACATAGTTTTTCCCCTCTAAGAGCTCATGTCGATGCATCGAAAAGTGGTTTAAATCAACATTTTTGTCTTTTCATATCTCTCAGACTTTTTATGATAAAATGTTGAAATTTTGTACATCACCTTATTAGCGTTTTAGTGTATAGGGGACGTATAAAAGTTTAAATTTTGTATTTCATAAAATTTAATTCCTTTGAAAAATGTAATCGATTTCCTAAAAGTATGTGCCCTTTTTGAACTTTGTAATTTATTGTATATGTCTAAGATCAATATTTGAAGAATAAAAGCCGAGGTCAATGTTTTTGGGACACTATATATATTTACACACACATACACATATATATATAATTTTGTTTATTATTCTTGAGTTAAATGAAATACAAATATAGAAATATATAAAATATATAAAAGGTGCTGAATCCTGTGCAAATATTTAGGACAGTATGCGGCCAACAGGCTTCCTTTCGTCGACCTTAGAAATAAAAATGATCAATTCAGAATTTATATTCATTGAAAATGGATTTTATACATTTAACGACTGTCACTCGAATGTATGAAAAAAAATTAAAACCAACCAGTATGGTAATTATTTTTTCAAACAACGCAATTGACTTCTTATATTTGTAAAAATATAGAATAAAATGATTTTGTATATGCCCAACCCTAAACTTGCATATGAAAGTAAAATCATATAGAGACAAGGTAAAAATTGCAAGATATTAAACAAACGCGGGACGATTTATTATGTATTTGGAATGAAAAATACACTTGAAATTTGTATTGGATTAGTTTTCCAGATTTATTAACTATAAATACACATATATTAATATATTCTCAGAACATGACAATTTGTTTTATATATTCTACGTTATAAAAGAGAATCGGTTTATATGTCATTAATCTACCATATTGTTTTGCAATTATCCTGTAACAAATACGTTTCTGGAAAATGTTCCCGGAATTTATGATGGAAGACTTTGATTAAAATCAAACCGGAACTTACAAATTCTCGAAAGCCAAAGAACGCATTTATTTAGATTTTAGTATTTTAAATTTTGAAATACTTTATTGGCGTTTAAATATACAAAAGTATACATATTCTTTTCTCTAAAACAATTAAAATGTTTCTCTAAAATAATTTTTAAAAGTGTTTTCTAATTGATGGCTGTACCAGTCAACCGTAAAGAATGGAACACATTTTTTCGTGTTTTAAAAATTAGCAATATATCTATATTTTATAAAAATTGCAATTATTAAAACGCGGTTTTCGGGGATGTTTTGTTTGTTTTGGAGCAGTGTGTAATATTTAAACGAAATGCTGTTAAATTTAAAAATTTCATTGACAGTCATTTTTTTATCGCAAATTAAAAATCGAGAACGCTTTCAACATAAAAAAAGCATATAGTTTTAAAAAAAACTTACGAAAATAAACCTATTAATTAATGGCGAAATAATTAATAGGATGTATTATGTTCAAAATTTATTTAAAAATAATGTTTTCGATATTTCCGATGATGTAAAGATATAAAACCTGTAATGAAACCTTTGGTCGTTAAGGAACACGTTTGTGTGAAAATTGCTCAAAACCATGTTAATCGGGTTTAAACATAAAATAATCAAAAAACAAATTGGAATCTAAAAGAATAATGCCGAAGGGCACCTTTACGTACAGTTGTACAAAATTATTGGTCCGTACGTGGCTTTGATTTCTCGCTAGACGTCGTACACACAGTAACACATGAACATAAACATATTATTTTATTATTTAAGACCAATGTTCAAGGAAGGATTTAAACTAAAGATCTCCAGTGCATTTATTGAACAATTCTGAGCAATTGTATCTATATTATCTTATATCATCCAAGAATATGCCTGTGTGTGTGTGTGTGTGAAATATAGCATAACATATACTAACGTTACGGCAAACCCTTCTTTAAATTATCGCGTGCAAAACTGCAGATCTACAAACCAAAACCTTTAAAATCGAATTTATGCATATATCTACTCCGCCTCGTTCCCCTTGCTTCTATGACATGCATCATTTGTCTTTTCATAGGTTAAGAAAAGAAAATTAGTTTTCTACCCACTGGCGTGTTTAAAAAGTAATAGGAAGATATTGTAAGAAAACCTGTGTGGAATTCCATAAAACTATGATCCTTAAGCGGTGTTCCTCTTCCGAGTATCATTTAAACCATGTAGTAGCATAAAATGAATCATTTTTATTTTCTGTCATACGATTGGTATTATGGTCATCGATGTTCGTATGTTACTCTAGCCCAGTTCCATGTCGTTTAAAGGGTGTGTCGAAATTTTTCTCTTGTAATTTTTTATCAATCTAAAATACCTCTTCGAACAAATCCGAAGTAACTGTGTTAAGATTTTTGATTAAAAATTTCATTCAATTACAAACTGTCCGTTAGGAGGATCATTGTCCGATATGAAAATAAGTGGAATTTCTAGACTAACTGTTAAGCCATGTTTCTCTAATTGTTTCAATTTGATTATCAAGAATAACTATATTCAATTGTTTGCATCAGACACGATAAAGACGACTTCAATCACATATATACACATACACTCACACATTCTGCGTGTCAATCCCAGTACCCAACAAATATCTTTCTTTTAACATTGTTGCAAATTCTAATGCTTGTAATAAACGTGCGCGTCTTACTGTTGTAGATGAGTATTAAGAAATGAACAAATATTTACTGGCTATTTCAATAGGACTGCATGATTAAATATATCAAATTGGCTTCATTTTACACGACGTATATAACCTAAAATCAAGTTAAAAGTAGAAAATTTATTAATGCTGTCACAAAACCCCAAAATTATCGAGGTTGTGTTATTTCTCCAGCCTTTTCACTAATAAAAATTCCGCATCGAAACAGTTGGTACTTTGGTCGTAAGTACTCTTGACTGTACACTAATGCTGAAGTTACCATCCAGCCCTTAAATGTCACATAAAAATTTAATTTATATAATACACAAAAAACTGAAGTGATAAAGTATAAATAAGGAAATAACTAACAAATATACTTTTTGCGTATATATATAAATTTCAACGTTCAGTTAAGCAGCATTTGGGTGTAGTTTTAGTGTTTATCTATTTTAAATCTAATACTTTACATTCCGAGTCGAATAGTGATTTTTGATTCTAAAATATGTTTGAATATTTTCCTATATTTATAAAATTTATAAATATAGATAACCACATATGTTTTTTAATTTACCCAAGGAATTAAGTTTTTATTTTTGTAAATAAGACAATATACTCGAATATGTTATTTGTAAGAAAATTATAGTATTATTTGTGCATTCATTCGTTGCTCAAGATTTTCTTATCCTTAGCATAAAAAGTATTATAATTATTAATATCTTATTTGTGTTTATAAATACCTAGTTAAAAGCATTTATTCCTATTTACATTGTTTAAATGTTTGAAATAAAGATGCAACAGGATTTTATATAAATAAGACCTCTTAATTTATTTCTTCTTAAAAGAGATTATGTTCTTTAAGTAGATATGCAAAATAATACTTTATAAACTTACATTTAGATTATTCGGTACTATTATACATTGTCCCCAAGAGATGAAAACAAATACCATGACAACCCAGAAGTGAAAAAGGTGGTTGAAATTTATCTTATTTTCAGATGAGTTTAAAACTTCTTAAGATGAAAGGAAATACCGACGATATGGCAAGTGAAGAAACGCGAATATTTAAAAGATTTTATTTATTAGAGATTTGCATTCTAACAAAATGTGTTCATTTGCTGTGGTATATATATATACATACATATATATATATATATATATATATATATATATATATATATATATATATATATATATAATATATATAATATATATAATTATATAAATATATATATATATATATATATATATATATATATACATATATATATATATATAATATATATAATATATATAATTATATAAACATATATATATATATATATATATATATATATATATATATATATAATTATATAAATATATATATATATATATATATATATATATATATATATATATATATATATATATATATATATATATATATATATATATATATATATATATATATATATTTGAAATATGTAATAATAAGAATTATGTAAAAAAAAAAAATACAATTCAAGTAATATTAACATCACCATTGAAGCAAATTCACGGCCATAATGCCGATAAGAGAAAAGAACAGCACCGTCCTAAATTCGATGATTAATGAGAATTAAATTCGACTTCAGGTCTGAGTATTTAATTCTAATTAACCCAAACAAATGCCTGTTTCAGATTAAGCAATAGTGCATTACTATAAATGCTTAAACTCAGACTACAAGCAACAAAAAATGAAAAAATGAAAATAGGATACATTAAGAAAATGTGTATTACCATGCGGCATGAACCCTTCTTCTTCCACCATGTGTATACACGATCAACCTCAACAGCTTAATCTAGAAGCACATATATATTATATATATATATATATATATATATATATAT
This sequence comes from Amaurobius ferox, assembly GCA_951213105.1. Lineage (NCBI taxonomy): Eukaryota > Metazoa > Arthropoda > Arachnida > Araneae > Amaurobiidae > Amaurobius > Amaurobius ferox. Next base: position 125,308,794 of record OX578134.1, read on the forward strand.
ATATATATATATATATATATATATATATATATATATATATATATATATATATATATGTATATTACTGATAGAATATTAAAACAATAAATTATCCAAAACAATAAAAGCACGGGGAAAATGTGCGATTGAGATAATTCCTCCAAGAATTGCAAAATTTAGTAAAACCTAGCCAAAACAGAGATAAATGTAATTACTGTTTTTGACTTCAAGGTCGATTCCATCCAGATAGCACCGTATCATCAGCACTCCCTCCTTATAATTTGGAATAAGCAAAATGTCACATGATAAGGAAGATATGTTCCAAATATATTAGCAATCTGCCACGATTTTGGTTTTAAATGTACGGGAAATACTCGAGCGCATCCGCTTTGTACTATTAATTCAATTTATGCGCTCTTCACTAATTACTGAGGCAAAGCGAAAAGCTATGGCGCATTTACACGTTCTCCTCCAGCATTTTGTTTATTCTAGTTATAAATAAAAAGCGTTGGTGACATGTTCTCACCTGGATGAAATTGTACTTGTTACCACACACTGAGATTTCATATTTTTAGATGGGTTAGCCTGCAACTAGCAACAGAATACAACAGTTAATTAAATGTATCCAGTTTAAAAAACAATTCAGAATCTTCTCTATCATGGTAATTAAGACAGAGCACATTTCCGCCCAATCACTGCAGCAAAGATAGTTAAAGTTATATCGCTAGTTTCGTGTATTAGTTTTCCACAGAAATTTCTCCATCTTTGCTATTGTGATTGATGTCTGGATTATCATAACAAAGGAGTATATTTTTTTGTTTTTAAAGTGATTAATGCATTTTATCAGCTGCTTGATTATGTTAGTGATAGTGTAATTTTTATTCTTCGGAATATTACCTGCAATTACGCATTAGGATGCAATTGCAGCCTCATGCGAAGATGACGTTTTTAAAGCAGATGAGTGGTAGGAATGAAGTTGCCCGTCCTCCTCAGAGAAACACCAAATTGTATCACATCAAAGTTTTCTTGTTGTCATTTAATCGTCTATCTCAAGTTGACGAAAGCAAGGAGAAAAGGGCAAAAACCGGTCTTTGAGTAAAAACTGTGTATCTGTTAGAAAATTCAGTCTTAGCATCAATTTGGATGATATCATATAAACAACAATCCCTTAACTGCTATATTTTGTGCAAAAGTCAAATATTCAGCATCATTTTCGTATCCTAAACATTTACGGGGGGAAATGCCGAGAAATTTTGGAAACGTGTGTTCTTATAATCATGGTAATTATGAATAGAAAATACTTCCATTTAAACTTTGCTTCTTTAAATTCAGTAATTTTGCACCTTTGAACAAAATTGGGAGATATTATGAATTCCAAGCGTAATCTTGGTATTTTGTAATATCGTAAAAAGTATTTAGGTATGTATGTACGTATGTAAGTATGTAATTTGAAAAATTGGATGGATTACAGTTTAAATATGAACATACTATAAACTATTTCTAGCAGTGGAGAATGTATATAGCAAGTGGTCAATAGGTCTTCCTTCATCACCAGTGAACCATGGTTTCGCAATTATCACAGCTCGTCAACACGGTGCAGGCAATGGTATGATCAGTCATCAAAACGGTTCTTAAAGCCAGAGATGAAAAAATAGCTGAAAATGAATCAATGAAATAATCAGCTATTTATAGAGCTCTCCAAGAGATTTCCAAGGTTTATACCTAAACATGGGTTTTGTCCTAAACCTGCAAAGTGGGTTACGGAGATTGGCAAGTGTAGCGAGTAAGGAACGGAACTCTCTAGTAACTCAAATATTTTCTTTATTTACACTTTTTTGAACAATAAAAAATTATAAATTATTTCTTGAGTGTAATATTGTACGTGCAAAGTGCTATTCATGCTATTCTGCATACTTATCAAAATGCTAATAATAAAAATTTTTAGACGAAGAGCTACAAATTTCACTGTAAATCCTTGGTAAAATGCATTCAGGAGATAGTTTTTTGTAAAATAAAAGTTCACTTTAAGACATTTTAAACTTTATTAAGTATTTTAGTATTAAGGCTTAGGAAATGAAATGTTACTGCAGATCGCCCGGCAAAGTCGATCTATTGGACATAACAAACTTTTAAACCCACCCATCCCAGTAATTAATGATTCTTTAAATGTTTATAATAAGCTTCCAGCATGAATAATACAACACGGAGATAATGATCATACATCGCTATCCTATACCTATTACAATCTTTAATCACACAAATATGTATATAATATTTTTTAAAATCTAAATTCAAATTCTTTAATAACTAAATTTTCTATAGAATAAAATTATACATGTAAAATATTTCAGTAGCAGTTAAATTTAAAACCATAAAAGCGGAATCAAATGCTTTGTTTTCATACTTTTACATTCGATTTTACATTTCCATTTTACATTTTGTACTTTGATTCTCAGTAAGGACAAAACACATTTACAGACAACCATTGCTTTTCTGTGAAAGTAGGGTTGCCACAACTTGGCAACACTTTCTTGGCCGAGGTGCCAGATTTAGTAAAATATTGACAACTTGCAGACTTTTGACGAGTTTTTGTAGCCTGTAAAACTTTCTAGAAATACCGTCTATCAATCGCTTAGTTGGAAAGAATTGATATCAAATTGATATCAAAGTTTTGATATCAGATTCTGCTGGTGTGTGGATCAGTTGAGCATTTAACTGCTTGTTTTATTGTATCTGATAGTTGTTTATGATATTGTATGATAGGTATTATATTATTAGCTATATAATGTTTCAATTTACACTTATTAGTGGTTTTAAATAAAAACGTGAGTTATTCAGAAATCCGGGCTTATTTTTATAACCTGAGCATGACCGCACAATAGGAAGGACTAAGGAAAGACGCTACTAAAGTAAAAGGATCCGGACCGCCAGTATTTTCTTTTCGGGTTAAAAGAAAACATGAAAAATTATTAAAATATGAAAAAATCAAATATGGAATAGTCTAGTGATGAATGTTTGTAGGAGCCCCACAATATTTACGGGCGGCCTTGTCCTGAAAGTACACCCACGATTTGAGAGGATACGCCGTAACTATATTTTATATCTTTGGAAATATCATGTAATAAAACAGATATTTTCATAATTCTCAACCGCTTAATTTTTTAAAAATCTCAATCGCAAATTCATACTCTGTAAAGATTGATAAAAATGTTTTTAAAGTTCTGAAATTGGAAAAGTTTAAAATCTTTAGAGTTTGAAGAGTCTTTCAAATATCCTTTTTTCCATCGATTTTCAATGCAGACTTTCAGCAAATCAATAAAACGGTCATTAACGTAGATGTGAATTCTCCAATATTTAAAAAAAAATTAATAGCAGATATTGGCTTTGATAAAATTTTATGTTGGTAATATAACTCGCCTTTGAAAACTCAATGTTTCGAAGGAATATCCAGTGACAACTTTTCAAAGTTCAGAACGAACCATTCATAAAAGAGAGATTTAAATATTCATTTTGGCAATGCAAATTCAGTAATATATTTTAATATTTACGAAATCATAAAATCTTTTATAAATGCGGTACTATTTAGCTTCTCAAAGAAAGGAAATCCAACAACTTTAAAAAACTAATAGTCATAGTCTTTCTAATAAGTTTCATTTTATTTAACAATGTATGGCACTTACCGTTTAAAATAATGTCTTAATTAAAAAGGGGCTTGGTTAAGTTTAATTATGTAACCAGGGAGCAAATTTTGAGGATTTGGGGTCACTGAAGATATTTCGGAGAGCTTTTTAAGCCGTCATTTCTTCTATCCCCATGGGATAAGTCGAAAATTTGGCTCCTTTACTTTATGTCCTGTACATAAGTATACAAAGTGCCTTCTAGGTCACAGAAAGGCTTTTCTAAGGGTCAAGAAATACCCTTACCTTAATCAAATATATGAAATAAATCATTTGATGTCATATAGCATTTTTTTTTCAAAGGTATCCCTATACCTATCCCAGCTGGAGACCGAAACACGGATCTTCGAATTGTACAGCCAATACTCTAACAGTTGAACCACTGTGAAAAGACTCCATTACTTTGGCTCCGTTACTTTATGCCCTGTACATAAACATACAAAGTGTCTTCTATGTCACAGAGAGGCTTTTCTAAGGGTCAAGAAATACCCTTACCTTAATCAAATATATGAAATAAATCATTTGATGTCATATAGCATTTTTTTTTCAAAGGTATCCCTATACCTATCCCAGCTGGAGACCGAAACACGGATCTTCGAATTGTACAGCCAATACTCTAACAGTTGAACCACTGTGAAAAGACTCCATTACTTTGGCTCCGTTACTTTATGTCCTGTACATAAACATACAAAGTGCCTTCTAGGTCGAAGAGAGGCTTTTCTAAGGGTCAAGAAATACCCTTACCTTAATCAAATATATGAAATAAATCATTTGATGTCATATAGCATTTTTTTTCAAAGGTATCCCTATCCCTATCCCAGCTGGAGACCGAAACACGGATCGTCGAACGGATCGATCGATTCACTGAACTTTTGCAGGTTGGTTATTTTGTGACTGGCTCTCCCATCATCAATGAAACCCATCTGCAATATTAATTCGACACATAAGTTAGTTTAAAGGTCTCACTGTTCTAGCCGGGCATTGAACAGTGGATCTTTGAACTGGCTAGCCAAGCTCTAACCATTGAGCTGCTGCTACAAAATAAAAAGTCCTTCACTTCGAGTGGGCAACAATTTTGCAACTGATTTCTGAACATTTTGTTCGTCACTTTATGACCAAGCGGTAGTGATAAATTTGCTGTTAAAATCAAGGAGTGCATATAAGTCATATAATCTTACTGTGACATTTTTGAAAGAATTTCACATTAAAATATCCTAATATGGACTCTGAAATCTTCAATACAATTAAGACAATTTATGTGTATTTTTAAATAATAGATAAATAGGAGTATTGAAAAAAAGTTTATCGACGCAGAGGCGTAGCGTTATGAGATACAAAAAATCATAAATTTATCAGCAAAAAATCATAAAAAAATGTCATTTCCAAAACACATATGCAAAAAATTTCCTGCCATTACTTTCAATGTTTTCAAAACTGCCTGATCTTAATTACTTATATTTTCAAGGCCTTAAAATAACCATAAACTTTAATATATTATAAATATTTTATAAGCGATTTTAATTAGCTACACCGTATTTACTTGAAAGTTAATCTGGTTGTTTCATTTAAAAGATTTTTATTGGATAAGTTTACTGAAAAAAGATTTGGGGTGGGTTTAAAGTATTAACATTTTAATCCCATAAAATCTTAGAGATAACAATTCTTAAGCTAATTAATTAAACAAAAATAATAAATAGATAAAAACTTTAAATGATCCTTATTTTTTATGTTTTCCGCAGTTATACGATTTTTATTGGACAATGCAGGAATAATATATTGGGCAATTATATTGGTCAATATTGTAACAATTCAGTAACTGGACAATATATAAGTATTGCTTTACTTAAATTTTCATTTCAGATGTTATTTTATAAATATTGTATGCAATACTTTTGCACACACATTTAAACGTTAATTAATTTAAATTGTCAGATATCAATTTAAATAGTCTATGGATTTACATATTTTGAGTATCCCAGGTTATGAATAATATATATTGCGAAATATGGGTGTGCCCTTGTAGAATATTTTACAAACATTAGCTCATGGTATTTATTTTGCACTTTAATATGAGTAAATATGCAGCTGTTTAGGTTTTCATCAAAATGCAGTTTGATTTCCTCTGTATTATGCAATTACTTATCCTTCGTTCACCAAAAATTAATTATGTAGATACATGACACAATATATTTATCGTTTAAAATAGAGCACCAAGATCGGAGTTTTTCTGGATAACAATGTGATAAAATATTTCTAAGCACAAAATGAATTTATATTTCAGGCAATTATATTTCAACTTGACAATAAAAAATATTGTCAGCAATAAATATTTCTAAGCAATATTGTCAATGTATTAAACGGTTTTAATTGGAAAATAATGAAGTTTCATCCATTTTGGCATCATTTTTGTTAATTAAGCCCTATTTCTGTCAATTTCGCGACATTTTCGTCCATTTGACAAAATTAAAATGTTGCTAAGTTAGCGATATTTTGAGAAATCTACCCCCCAATGTCAACTTATATAAGAATGCTACTTACATTCATTTTATATAAATGTATTAATAATTTTTTCTGAAAAAGTGCTGTCTCCAAAATTGATGATATCGTTCTGAAGTCAGTGTCCTTCATTTTCGAATGAAAAATTATGTAAAGAATAATTTTTTATTTAATTTAATACAGGTTCTGATTTTTTGGTGATTATTCTTTTTCAAAAATTCATTCGAAATTTTGGGAGCCTCCCCTGGCTGCAATCATCCTAACGATTTATTTTTGAATCGGTCTATTCTTTCGTGAGATATCACTTCACAGACTTACTGACATATATACAAACTCGAAAACATGCGCACACAAACTCACGGACATACACTCACACAAATACACAGCCTACTCCAGAAGCGTCGAAAACTTAAATTCAAATTTTCGACTCCGTCAGAACACTTTTTTTATACATTACACTATGTATCTATATAAGGAAAGTAATGTGTCATTTTGGGTTAAGCAATAAAGTCACCCAAAATACCAAATGTAAGTTTACTTGGTATTAAATTAATGGGAAAATTGAGGTACAGCTTTATCGATTTATATTCACAACCGCTAACTTTAACTATGATATCGATAAGATAACTTGAGCACCGCAACTCAGCACAAGTAAATAAACAATGAAGTATATAGCTAGTTTCGTAGATAAGATGTGTCCTCTTTTTACTGTTCGATTGATAAACGAACGCAAAGTCAACAAAAAAAAATCAAACATGCATAAATAACGGCTTAGTGAACCCAATTCAACTGCAATGCAATTTTATTTAAACATCTCTGAAATGCGATACATTCAACGTGATATTTTAGAAATTATCACAATACTACAGTAATTTATTATATTTGAAAACTTTAACGAAAACAAATGAACTTTATTCAAATAATGCCATCGAAATATAAAACGCCTGACCCTATACATAAAAGCAGTGAACATTTCATTCATAAACTTTTTCAGTTGCTTTCATTCAGCGACGATATTTTTAATATTATCACAATACTATAATAAGTATTTTACTTAAAAACTTAAAACCATGGAGGTAAAAGTACTTTCTAACTCCATGCATAAAACTTCATCAACAAAGGCATTACTATCGAATCCACAGTTTCTCTATGTAAAATCGATGATTGTTTCATTGATATCAACTATATTGCAAACTCTTGAGCTAAATAATTTTGCGTTAAAGAAACTCAGCAATTCTTATACAACTCATCTTACAGCTTGATGTCTTTACATTTTACGTGAAAATTAGGCTTCGCAGTAGAAATAATCAAAGTTTGAGGATCGTATGAACTAAAAAATATTGCAATTGCTTTGGCGCAGTATATAGATGCACAGAAATTACGCAAAAATAAAGCGGTTTTAGGACGAACTGACGAACAAATTAGGTCCCATAGGGTTCAATGTATTTCATTTTTTACACCCAGATCCAATCCAAATCTAATTGAGTGATATTATTCATATACATTCCAATATGTCCCACTGACCGTCTCAATAACATACTAAAATTTCATTTTGATAAAGTCGTTTTAAAAGACAGCTATCGTGCGAACGGACAGACAGAACAAAATCATAAACATTTCTCAACTATGTCGTAAAGTGTTAAAAATACGACAATCAATGCTTATAATATTGTGGCATTGTCCTTCCATAATATTAACCATTTGCACGCAACGTCACAAATCTACTTTTTATCAGCGATATGGGGAGAAAAGATTAAGTTACCATCCCATATGATACGGTTTTTTTTTCTGTTCAATTTTCTTATATTACAATTGAACAGTTTTAATACTTTCCAATATTATCCAAAAGTGTTTATTACTTTGTTTATTTTGTCTGTCGGTCTGTTTGTCCGTTCGCATGGTAACCGTCGTAAAAATGACTTTACCGAAATCAAATTTTAGTATGCTGTTGAGACGGTCTCTGGAATATATGGGATTGTACATGAATAATATCACCCCATTAGTTTTAGATTGGACCCTGCCCTCACAGCGAAGATCGTCACATGTGTGACAGTGACGTTGTAGTCACGTGACACCTAGGTCATAATGTGACATCATATTTGTGTCTTCTATGCGACGTTACATATTAGTAACTTTGTAACTTTATCGTGATTATATTCTGTGACGTTTCCACAGATTAATTAACACGCAACAACGTGACGACATTACAGTGGCAATTACAATGTGACGTCACAAACAAGTTAATATGCGACGTCACAAACGACTATGAAAATGACCAAAATGACTTTGCTGTGATCTCAATATGACATTGCCGAGACGTACTGCGACGTCCTGTGACGTCCCAAACTCACAGTGTGACTTAAATACCTTGAACCCTATTTGACCTAATTTTTCAAACATTTTTAAGAGAAGTTAAAATTCACAAATTGCTTCAAGAATTTAAGGAAATATTCAAATTATCCCAAAAACATATAAAAAGCATTTCAGCAAAATATATTCATTAGTTTTCTAAATAAAAATTAAAATAATAATTACACCCATATTATATGAAGAGCATTCACTTTTTTTCCCAGTGTAAAATTGTGATTTTTAAAATTCTTTTAATTTTATTGAGTTTTATCCGTCCTAAAACCGCTTTGTTTTTGCGTATTTTCTGTCCATCTATAACCTGTGCCAACGCAATTACAATATTTTTTAGGTTAAATTATCATCAAATTTGTATTAGTTCTACAGCGAAGACTAAATTTAATGGATGCAGAATGTAAACAAATGATTGTAAGTTGAGTTGTATAAGAATTGATGAATGTTTTTCACGCAAAATTATTTAGCCTTGTTGTCTGGAATACAAGTGATAAGAATGAAATATCCATTGCTTTCACATAGTGCTAGACGATTTATATTTCAATGACATATTTTGAATAAAGTTCATTCATTTCGAGTTTAAAGTTTGAAGTTTTCAAATATAATAAATTATTGTAGTACTATGATAATTTGTCAGCGTTATATGTATCGGATTTCAAAGATGTTTAAATAAAATTGCTTTTCAGTTGGAAAATATTTCATAATCAAAGCTTTATGCATAATTGATCTTTCTTGTTAGAAGGATATAATTATTATAAATTATTATTCTGCGTAATAGCTGGTTACGGTTTCTCATTATACTTTTTTGATGTCGTATTTAATAAACCCATGGATCTGATAGCGATTTAATAACTGGATTCATTGCATCAGAATTTATCCAGTCCAACATGACGATATATACAATCGTGACGTCATGCGAATGGTCAATACCTTCATTTAGCTATTTGACTTGCGATTACTATACTTTTTGCAATTATAAGACATTCACCTTTTCAAAATAATTAACACAATTTAAATACATTTTTAACATAAAAAATCCCAGTAAAATTCGATATTTGTATTTATATTTATTGGTCAAACACAAGCCATCAGTTTTATATAGCAAAATTTTAATTTTAGTTATAAAAATTACAAAACATTTAGAAACACGTTAAATTTAAGTGACGATTTGATTTCGAATAAACAGTATCAATAAAATATTGACGTTCCGTATGAAATATAAAACAAAATATGTTTTTATAATTGTAGTATCGTTTCCATAACAACCCTGGTTATTCCAAGAAAAATTCAATTGCAAATATTATTCAAGGAATATTTTATTTTTATGAGAAATAGGATTTTAATGATGTAATATTGTGTGTCGTGTTTGAAAATAGTTTGTTAAAATTGCATCCATTTATGAAAGCGATATTATTTCAAAAACTTCTACAGCATAAATTATTGTAATATAAATATTTTGATCATCCAAGACGATGCGTGCAATTGCTTTAACATTTGAAATACTTTTTACATTTTAATTTCAGCATTCTGGCTTCAGGGAAATGTTATTAACCTGACTTTGAAAACTTCTTAAGTTACAGCCAAAGTTTTTTTTTTTTTATTTTCTTGCAATATGAACACCTCTGGCTACAAAAATATCTGAGATAGAAAAGAAGGTTTTATAAGTATTTAACTCATACAAAAAAAATCTAGTCGTGACATGAAATATTTTTTCACACTTGTTTCAAATGGAAATATATATTCATATCATGTTCCTTTGCACTTTTCACTATTTCAAGCAATTAAGCGTTCCTTCATACATCACTGCGAACGTATTTAACTTTGAAATGACGCTTATGTAAAGGAAAATGACAAATGAAAAGTTAAAAAGTTAAATTTTTTTACTGATAAAAATTATTATATGTAGTTTTTTTATTTTAATGAAAAGTAATAAATAAAAGAAATTCAAGACATGTTATTTTTCAAACAGCATTGCATTTAATCATTATTTTCCTTCATAAGGTATTATTGATATTTTTTTATATATCTTATATAAAATAGAATAAATCTTGTGTTATGTAAAAATCCTGAAATTACTTTCAATACTAAAGCAAGATACAAAATGGTATTCACATTTATCTAGCATTTGAAAACGTAATGACCAACATCTAATTTATGTACTTAGTATACATGATTTTAATTATCACGGAGTTGAAATTTTAATTAAAATTTTTGACACATTTACGCATTTAGAGAACCATTGAGCTAGAATTGAGCGTTTTGGGGGTGATGTGTGTGTCTGTTTGTGTCTATAGGCTTGTATGGGTCTGTATATATGAGTCTTTGTGGGATATCTGGTGCACGAATAGAGCATTGTAGATATAATTTTGTGAGACTAGAACTATCTGTGAATACTGAAACCAAACAGATTTTAAAAACAAACGAACGTTGGAGCTAATTTTCACATTATTTGTTAAAAAAAAAAAGTAGGACATTAGAACACGTTAAATAATCCTTTTATACGTAATATATTATTCGATAGTGAATGGGATTTATATTACAATACTACTATAGTTTTTGAGATGCTTTACGTTTTTTAATAAATTTATTTTAAAAGTTAGGCAAAATTTGATAAAGTCTTTGAAATAAGTAATCTTTCTATATGTTATATTCTGCGACAAATATATATTTCTTCCATTCTTCTGGAGTTAATGAATTATATTTAAGACAGGTGGAGCTAGCATATTTCATCCAAGATACGTGGAGCTAGCAGTTTCTATTCAAGTTATGTGAAGCTAGCAAATTCCATTCAAGATCCAGAAAGACATGTTTATGATACTTTTTATTAATTTGACGCCAAGAAGTAAGTCTAATTCAATTTTTTTTTCAAGTTCTATTTAAAGTCAATTGATGTAGATATTCCTCGTGAATAAACCATAAAAGTAAATCATTTTGTTTGTACAGTAATGACTCCCTAACTGCCAAATATCCTTCTGCATGGTATTGAGTTAATCGTAATAATTCTAATTTTTCAACTAACCGCTGACTTTCTCTTTTGATTCCGTCCCGCTTATTATTTTCTGTTATGCTTTTTCTCCTCTGTGGTTTATACCGTTCTTTCTCTTATAATTTATATTATGTTCCTCATAGCTTTACAACATATTCTCCTTCCGTCATCCACGTATGCTACTCTTCCGGCACATGCAGAATTTGTTAAGATGATTGAAGTCGAATCGCTTGCATTCCTTGGCACCTTTATTTTTTACTCACTCTGTAGTTACATGGTCTGAATATCAATTATTTTGTGTATAGCTTTACTAAGTTATTAGCCCATTCGGCAACTTTACTTACGATACCCTATTTTTGACTAGCGACAAATTCTCCTTTGCAAAACAATTGACGTAAATTAAAATCCATTATTAACGTGGGAAACATATATAGAATTTGAATTTGGAAATCATAACATTCTATATTTCTTAAGGAAGTCAGCAAACATAGTTATATATATTATTAGTCAAGTGTGATTCTCGCAAAAAATTAGTTATTAGGAAATTCAAAATAATTTAATAGTTAGAAGAATATTTTGTCGTGTATCTTATATTTGATTATTTCGTTGTGAAACAACACATATGTTTACCTTATGTACAAACGGCAATGTGCAGCTACATCAGATTTCTAAATATCATATTTAATACCGGGTTTCAAATTCACTAAAATCTTCAACATGCAACTCTAATAGCAGGTTTGAAGCTAATAGCAGATTCGAATCGCTCAGTGAAATGTCTTAATTTAATTGAAGGCATTATCTCCATCTTTGTTAACATCTTAAGTGTTTATAGCCACTTAAGTTTAGACATTGCAATTGCAAATATTATGTACAGCTATCGTAATATGATAGGATATGTGTGTGGCATGTCTAATTGAACTCATTTATTGTATGTTTTTTTTTAAAGTTAACATTAGGAATTTTTAATTGGCTGTTTACGTTCATTGTCCATACAAAGTTGGGAAATCATTAGATAAGGTAAATTATTTTTCCTATTTTATAAGTGTATTAACTGACGATTTTGCTGCTTGTAAAATACAATTGCTCTATAAATGTATATTTTAAGACAAATATTGTAATTATAATTTTTTCTGGAAACAGAATAAGAACAAACATTTAAAATCCGATGCATTTAATTTTGAAAATAGTTAGATACTAGTAGATGTACCCGACGTTAGTCGTGATTTATTGTATGTACAAATTATTGTAGCTTTTCAAATGACATTGTTTTTCACAACATGATACTGAAGTACTTAATTTTATTCTCCTGAAAATGAGTGTAAAAATTGTCTGTCTTAGCTAAAAAATTATCTTCATAGGCAGATTGGAAAAATGAAACATATCGTCATCTTATATTTTCAATTTTTTCTAATTATCTTCCTGCTACCTAAATTTTTATATCTCCTCCAAATTATAAGCTAGTTATTTTAGAGTCTAAAAACAATTAGTTCCTCCACTTACTTATTTTTTTATTTGTGCAGAAACTGCTATTTTCAAAGAAATTTGTATTTTCAGAAACTGTTTTCTTTTTTAGGTAGGACACCTATGTACATAGATTTACTCACGCACTGAACAAGTGTTTGGAACCTAATGTGGAATATCCAGTTTTCTCTTTGGTATTTTACCTTTGATTCATTGTGTCCCGCATCTTATTCCTTCCTCCTGGGTTTTTCCTGTTGTAGTCACGTTTGCTCTTTGGATATCAGTTGCCAAACCTATCCTGATGGTTGAAGACTTTGCTACTTGATTGCCCTTACGCAGAAGTTAGTTTAATGCCTTTTAAACACTTCGATATTATCCCTTTTTATTGCATGTTACTTTCATTGATGTTTTTTAGTTTTATTTTAAATTACATATTCTCTGAAAATATGATGGAAGCATTTTTTTACTTAAAACGTAATACTCAATACACATTTAAATGTAAAGTCCACAACTGATTCTGTTGAAATAAATCAAGCTCAAAGATAAAACTTCAGAAAGTTAAAATAAATGCGTTTGTCTAAATTCAAGTATTTTTGATCACATTTGCAATTATTATTTTGATCACATTTTGCACAATCGAACAATCATCGATTGACATCGATGATTGTTTCATTGATATCAACTATATTGCAAACTCTTGAGCTAAATAATTTTGCGTTAAAGAAACTCAGCAATTCTTATACAACTCATCTTACAGCTTGATGTCTTTACATTTTACGTGAAAATTAGGCTTCGCAGTAGAAATAATCAAAGTTTGAGGATCGTATGAACTAAAAAATATTGCAATTGCTTTGGCGCAGTATATAGATGCACAGAAATTACGCAAAAATAAAGCGGTTTTAGGACGAACTGACGAACAAATTAGGTCCCATAGGGTTCAATGTATTTCATTTTTTACACCCAGATCCAATCCAAATCTAATTGAGTGATATTATTCATATACATTCCAATATGTCCCACTGACCGTCTCAATAACATACTAAAATTTCATTTTGATAAAGTCGTTTTAAAAGACAGCTATCGTGCGAACGGACAGACAGAACAAAATCATAAACATTTCTCAACTATGTCGTAAAGTGTTAAAAATACGACAATCAATGCTTATAATATTGTGGCATTGTCCTTCCATAATATTAACCATTTGCACGCAACGTCACAAATCTACTTTTTATCAGCGATATGGGGAGAAAAGATTAAGTTACCATCCCATATGATACGGTTTTTTTTTCTGTTCAATTTTCTTATATTACAATTGAACAGTTTTAATACTTTCCAATATTATCCAAAAGTGTTTATTACTTTGTTTATTTTGTCTGTCGGTCTGTTTGTCCGTTCGCATGGTAACCGTCGTAAAAATGACTTTACCGAAATCAAATTTTAGTATGCTGTTGAGACGGTCTCTGGAATATATGGGATTGTACATGAATAATATCACCCCATTAGTTTTAGATTGGACCCTGCCCTCACAGCGAAGATCGTCACATGTGTGACAGTGACGTTGTAGTCACGTGACACCTAGGTCATAATGTGACATCATATTTGTGTCTTCTATGCGACGTTACATATTAGTAACTTTGTAACTTTATCGTGATTATATTCTGTGACGTTTCCACAGATTAATTAACACGCAACAACGTGACGACATTACAGTGGCAATTACAATGTGACGTCACAAACAAGTTAATATGCGACGTCACAAACGACTATGAAAATGACCAAAATGACTTTGCTGTGATCTCAATATGACATTGCCGAGACGTACTGCGACGTCCTGTGACGTCCCAAACTCACAGTGTGACTTAAATACCTTGAACCCTATTTGACCTAATTTTTCAAACATTTTTAAGAGAAGTTAAAATTCACAAATTGCTTCAAGAATTTAAGGAAATATTCAAATTATCCCAAAAACATATAAAAAGCATTTCAGCAAAATATATTCATTAGTTTTCTAAATAAAAATTAAAATAATAATTACACCCATATTATATGAAGAGCATTCACTTTTTTTCCCAGTGTAAAATTGTGATTTTTAAAATTCTTTTAATTTTATTGAGTTTTATCCGTCCTAAAACCGCTTTGTTTTTGCGTATTTTCTGTCCATCTATAACCTGTGCCAACGCAATTACAATATTTTTTAGGTTAAATTATCATCAAATTTGTATTAGTTCTACAGCGAAGACTAAATTTAATGGATGCAGAATGTAAACAAATGATTGTAAGTTGAGTTGTATAAGAATTGATGAATGTTTTTCACGCAAAATTATTTAGCCTTGTTGTCTGGAATACAAGTGATAAGAATGAAATATCCATTGCTTTCACATAGTGCTAGACGATTTATATTTCAATGACATATTTTGAATAAAGTTCATTCATTTCGAGTTTAAAGTTTGAAGTTTTCAAATATAATAAATTATTGTAGTACTATGATAATTTGTCAGCGTTATATGTATCGGATTTCAAAGATGTTTAAATAAAATTGCTTTTCAGTTGGAAAATATTTCATAATCAAAGCTTTATGCATAATTGATCTTTCTTGTTAGAAGGATATAATTATTATAAATTATTATTCTGCGTAATAGCTGGTTACGGTTTCTCATTATACTTTTTTGATGTCGTATTTAATAAACCCATGGATCTGATAGCGATTTAATAACTGGATTCATTGCATCAGAATTTATCCAGTCCAACATGACGATATATACAATCGTGACGTCATGCGAATGGTCAATACCTTCATTTAGCTATTTGACTTGCGATTACTATACTTTTTGCAATTATAAGACATTCACCTTTTCAAAATAATTAACACAATTTAAATACATTTTTAACATAAAAAATCCCAGTAAAATTCGATATTTGTATTTATATTTATTGGTCAAACACAAGCCATCAGTTTTATATAGCAAAATTTTAATTTTAGTTATAAAAATTACAAAACATTTAGAAACACGTTAAATTTAAGTGACGATTTGATTTCGAATAAACAGTATCAATAAAATATTGACGTTCCGTATGAAATATAAAACAAAATATGTTTTTATAATTGTAGTATCGTTTCCATAACAACCCTGGTTATTCCAAGAAAAATTCAATTGCAAATATTATTCAAGGAATATTTTATTTTTATGAGAAATAGGATTTTAATGATGTAATATTGTGTGTCGTGTTTGAAAATAGTTTGTTAAAATTGCATCCATTTATGAAAGCGATATTATTTCAAAAACTTCTACAGCATAAATTATTGTAATATAAATATTTTGATCATCCAAGACGATGCGTGCAATTGCTTTAACATTTGAAATACTTTTTACATTTTAATTTCAGCATTCTGGCTTCAGGGAAATGTTATTAACCTGACTTTGAAAACTTCTTAAGTTACAGCCAAAGTTTTTTTTTTTTTATTTTCTTGCAATATGAACACCTCTGGCTACAAAAATATCTGAGATAGAAAAGAAGGTTTTATAAGTATTTAACTCATACAAAAAAAATCTAGTCGTGACATGAAATATTTTTTCACACTTGTTTCAAATGGAAATATATATTCATATCATGTTCCTTTGCACTTTTCACTATTTCAAGCAATTAAGCGTTCCTTCATACATCACTGCGAACGTATTTAACTTTGAAATGACGCTTATGTAAAGGAAAATGACAAATGAAAAGTTAAAAAGTTAAATTTTTTTACTGATAAAAATTATTATATGTAGTTTTTTTATTTTAATGAAAAGTAATAAATAAAAGAAATTCAAGACATGTTATTTTTCAAACAGCATTGCATTTAATCATTATTTTCCTTCATAAGGTATTATTGATATTTTTTTATATATCTTATATAAAATAGAATAAATCTTGTGTTATGTAAAAATCCTGAAATTACTTTCAATACTAAAGCAAGATACAAAATGGTATTCACATTTATCTAGCATTTGAAAACGTAATGACCAACATCTAATTTATGTACTTAGTATACATGATTTTAATTATCACGGAGTTGAAATTTTAATTAAAATTTTTGACACATTTACGCATTTAGAGAACCATTGAGCTAGAATTGAGCGTTTTGGGGGTGATGTGTGTGTCTGTTTGTGTCTATAGGCTTGTATGGGTCTGTATATATGAGTCTTTGTGGGATATCTGGTGCACGAATAGAGCATTGTAGATATAATTTTGTGAGACTAGAACTATCTGTGAATACTGAAACCAAACAGATTTTAAAAACAAACGAACGTTGGAGCTAATTTTCACATTATTTGTTAAAAAAAAAAAGTAGGACATTAGAACACGTTAAATAATCCTTTTATACGTAATATATTATTCGATAGTGAATGGGATTTATATTACAATACTACTATAGTTTTTGAGATGCTTTACGTTTTTTAATAAATTTATTTTAAAAGTTAGGCAAAATTTGATAAAGTCTTTGAAATAAGTAATCTTTCTATATGTTATATTCTGCGACAAATATATATTTCTTCCATTCTTCTGGAGTTAATGAATTATATTTAAGACAGGTGGAGCTAGCATATTTCATCCAAGATACGTGGAGCTAGCAGTTTCTATTCAAGTTATGTGAAGCTAGCAAATTCCATTCAAGATCCAGAAAGACATGTTTATGATACTTTTTATAAATTTGACGCCAAGAAGTAAGTCTAATTCAATTTTTTTTTCAAGTTCTATTTAAAGTCAATTGATGTAGATATTCCTCGTGAATAAACCATAAAAGTAAATCATTTTGTTTGTACAGTAATGACTCCCTAACTGCCAAATATCCTTCTGCATGGTATTGAGTTAATCGTAATAATTCTAATTTTTCAACTAACCGCTGACTTTCTCTTTTGATTCCGTCCCGCTTATTATTTTCTGTTATGCTTTTTCTCCTCTGTGGTTTATACCGTTTATTCGCAGTATCCTACCACTCATTCCCTCTTTCTCTTATAATTTATATTATGTTCCTCATAGCTTTACAACATATTCTCCTTCCGTCATCCACGTATGCTACTCTTCCGGCACATGCAGAATTTGTTAAGATGATTGAAGTCGAATCGCTTGCATTCCTTGGCACCTTTATTTTTTACTCACTCTGTAGTTACATGGTCTGAATATCAATTATTTTGTGTATAGCTTTACTAAGTTATTAGCCCATTCGGCAACTTTACTTACGATACCCTATTTTTGACTAGCGACAAATTCTCCTTTGCAAAACAATTGACGTAAATTAAAATCCATTATTAACGTGGGAAACATAAATAGAATTTGAATTTGGAAATCATAACATTCTATATTTCTTAAGGAAGTCAGCAAACATAGTTATATATATTATTAGTCAAGTGTGATTCTCGCAAAAAATTAGTTATTAGGAAATTCAAAATAATTTAATAGTTAGAAGAATATTTTGTCGTGTATCTTATATTTGATTATTTCGTTGTGAAACAACACATATGTTTACCTTATGTACAAACGGCAATGTGCAGCTACATCAGATTTCTAAATATCATATTTAATACCGGGTTTCAAATTCACTAAAATCTTCAACATGCAACTCTAATAGCAGGTTTGAAGCTAATAGCAGATTCGAATCGCTCAGTGAAATGTCTTAATTTAATTGAAGGCATTATCTCCATCTTTGTTAACATCTTAAGTGTTTATAGCCACTTAAGTTTAGACATTGCAATTGCAAATATTATGTACAGCTATCGTAATATGATAGGATATGTGTGTGGCATGTCCAATTGAACTCATTTATTGTATGTTTTTTTTAAAGTTAACATTAGGAATTTTTAATTGGCTGTTTACGTTCATTGTCCATACAAAGTTGGGAAATCATTAGATAAGGTAAATTATTTTTCCTATTTTATAAGTGTATTAACTGACGATTTTGCTGCTTGTAAAATACAATTGCTCTATAAATGTATATTTTAAGACAAATATTGTAATTATAATTTTTTCTGGAAACAGAATAAGAACAAACATTTAAAATCCGATGCATTTAATTTTGAAAATAGTTAGATACTAGTAGATGTACCCGACGTTAGTCGTGATTTATTGTATGTACAAATTATTGTAGCTTTTCAAATGACATTGTTTTTCACAACATGATACTGAAGTACTTAATTTTATTCTCCTGAAAATGAGTGTAAAAATTGTCTGTCTTAGCTAAAAAATTATCTTCATAGGCAGATTGGAAAAATGAAACATCCTGTTTCTTTTTTTTAATAATCAAGATCATGGTCTGAAAGTTGACTTATTATACTTTAATGGTCAGAGTTGTAGTTATAAGTTTATGGGTTGATATCTATATACCCATATAATACCACATCTTAGAGATACATTCATTTCACAAATTCCGTGCTGTTTTAATAAACTAATGTACATTCCCATGCTCAGTATACTGTTTCATAATATTTATGGTCTGTAATAAATTAATTTGTCATTTGATTTGATTTAAATGTTATGAAAATGTGAAGCAACAGTCTATTGGAACAGATAAGTCATAGCATATGCATTTCATATTTTATGCAGTTTAAATTAAATTAGTTAAGCCTGCAAGCATTCTGCTCATAGTAATTTGAAAAACGTGTTTATTCATGGAATTTATTATTATAATAAATAACACCACTATAGTAGCGTAGCCAGGTTTTTCGAAGCCCCAAGAGAATTTTCATGAAAGGCCGCATCTGAGAAATAAATGCAATAAAACGCCATAAATCAGAAAAATGGTAATCCGAAAACCCTATTATCCGACACTTTATTCATGATCCTTTAACAAGTTCAAAAATAAATACGCAATTATTACATCAGTTTTTTTCACATTTGGTTCCAGCTTAAAATGTTATGCCCCCTCCCCCAGATAAATATTTTAGGGACCTTTGATCATGATTATTCTCGGGTCCGAAACTAACTTACCCCGATGGATAATTAGTCCCTGGTAATATAATCATAGTTTATTTATCTAACAGCTGAAGGTCAATAGGTCAATACTTAGCTCAGGCAAGACAAAAGGATACTGATTATGCAAATGTTATTAAGTCGAAGTCCATTCAGCTCTCTTGAAATCGCAAAATACTAAAACTCGAAGAGACAAAATAAATATAAAATGCTACAGAGCCAGCATTAACACCATCAAATAAAACTGTGGAGATTATAGTATCATGGTGATCTCAATTTGTTGAACTATAATCCGAAAAAATGGTCACAGCCAGAGCGTTGTATATGTAAAACAACTGAACACTGATACAGAAATGAATAATGGTAAAATGCAGATTAATATAACATGCTAAGAAACGCTGTATTAGCTATGATGCACAAATGAGTCTTACAAACATATGCCAAATAGGTTCAATAAAAAGAATGTACAAAACTTTGAGGACCCAAGCAGTCGCAGGATCTGCTTAGCCCTCGGGACTCGCCTCGCCGCTCAATCACTGTTTGTGTATCCATAACACAAAAGGATATATTATAATATCCGCTGGTGTAAATAAATTAATAATGGGTAAAATGTAAGGCTTCGTTTGCAGTATGTGAAGTCATATGCAACCTAAAGCTTCAGAATTCCCCATTTTTAAAGTTAAAATTGAGTCCAATAACTTACATTGCTTTGAATATCTGACGTCATTCGACGTAGAACTCCAAGCTGCTGCTATATATAGATAAAATATACGCAATAAATCACATTATAACAAAGTTATATGTGTTTTACTGTAAGAATGATCTTCGTTTTTCTTCTGACTGGCTTCTTCAGACGTATGCACCCAACGTTGATTTTTAGTTATTTGGATGTTTAAATTATATTGATGTGAGCTTTTTCACTCATATAACAATGGAACATCAAATGTCTAGTATATCAAACAATACATAAATGGAATCGAAAATCACACGTTTCTATTTATACATTTTGAATAGAATAATAGCGTAAGTAACTATACTTATAATATAAGCTCTAATATCGCGTGTCTTGTATTATGATGGGAAAAACCTCTATTTACTGTCTCCTTTCAAACACATTTTACAAATCTTCAGAGCTCAATTTGCATTAGCCTTAAAGATGCGACTTCAATATCGTGAATATATTCTGTATATGAAAGAAATTTGCATATTGTTTAGTTACCTAACTACCAGCGCTTGCGACATTGCAGAGTGGGTGCATGATGATTCGAAAATATAATGCATTTGATATTTTAAATACACGACTAGCCGAATAACCGTTGAAAATCAACGGTCTGGCAATAACCAACCCATGAATATTGTCATTTTTTTTAATAATTCGCTTTTCACATTTATTCGGCAAATCGAATATTTTAGTGTGAGGAACCCCCTAAAGAAGAAAATATTGGAGATTTTTTATTGCGCGCGCCTTCCTTACAAACTATCTATCAGTACACCAAATTAAAGCCTCTACCTCATCCCGAAGCATACTATTTTATCATCTCCCCTTTCGAATGTTTGTCTGTGGACCACACCCGTAAATGAACATTTTTGAAAAACTCTGTTCGCCTTGGGTTTCTTATCAGATGATTGGCTCATATACCAAATATCAAGCCTCTATCACATTTAAAAGGAAGCATGTCTCATTTATTCCGAAAATCCAACATATTGGGGTTCGGCACCGTCTAAAGTAGCAAATATTGGAAATCTGAAATTGCACACTTTCTTCCTTTCAAACTATCTAATAGTACACTACATTTGATGTCTCCATCCAATCCTGAAGCATGTTTTTCTATCACCTCATATTTCATATTTCGAATGTTTATCTGTGTTGCACCCCCCTTAAATGATCATTTTTGAAAAACCGTAATAATCTTATTGTTTCTTAGCAAATGATTACCCCATATAATAAATTTCAAGCCTCTATCGCATTCTAAAGGAGGCGTTTTAATTTTTACGTCAAATCAAACATTTTAGTGTGCGGCACCCCTACAATAGCAAATATTGAAAACTGAAATTGCACAATTTCTTCCTTTCTAACTATCTACACATATACCAAATTTGAACTCTCTATCTCATCGCGAAGCATGCTTTTTATATCATTTTACCTTTCGAATGTTTTTCTGTGGAGTACCCACGCCCCTTAAATATACATTTTTGAAAAACTCCATTCTTTTGGGTTTTCTATTAAATAATTCGCCCATATACCAAATATCAAGCCTCTATCACGTTCTAAAAGGGGTATTTCTACTTCATTCCGAAAATCGAACATTTTTGTGTGCGACACCCCCTAAAGTAAAAAATATTGATAAACTGAAATTGTCTATTTCTGCCTTCCAAACTATTTACCAGAACACTGAATTTCAAATCTCTATCTCATCCCGAAGTGTGTTTTCTTATTAATTCACCTTTCGAACGCTTTCCCCTGCAGTACCCTCCTTAAACGAACGTTTTTGAAAAACTATATTCGTATTGGGTGTTTTCGTCAAATGATTAGTCCATATACCTAATTTCAAGCCTCTATCAAATTTTAATGAATCCGTTTCTCATTTATTCGGTAAATCGAACATTCTGGTGTGGGGCACCCCCTTAAGTAGAAAATAGTGGAAATCTGAAATTGCACACTTTCTTCCTTTCGAACTATTTACCCATACACCAAACTTGAAGTCTCTATCTTATGACAAAGTATGCTTTCCTATAATTTCACTTTTCGAACGTTTTGGTGGGAAACACCTCATCTAGAGAACGTTTTCGAAAAGTTCGATTTTTTCAGGGGGTTTTATCGAACGATCGAGCCGCGTACCAAATTGCAAGTCTCTATCCATTCGGGAAGTGCCTAAATAAAGCGTGACAGACAGACCGATAGACAGGCAGACGGACAGACAGACGGACGCTTGGTAATAAGTATATATATAGAGAGATAATTCGATCTGTCTCATCTGGCAGAAAAGCTTTCTCGAAGGAACAATTAAAAGAACTTTGAGCTGCATACTTTGAAAATTTAATTTGTAAAACTCAGTTGTGGAAACACATTTAGATTAATTTTAATTATTAATGGATTAGTATGTAGTAATTAAAATGAGCATTGTGTTTACAATGCGCGATGTGAAATGCGCGTTGGAATTACAATGCGCGACGTGAACTGTGCGTTGTGATTACAATGCACTATATTAAATGCGCGTTGTGATTACAATGCACTATATTAAATGCGCGTTGTGATTACAATGCACTATATTAAATGCGTGTTGTGATTACAATGTTTGATTTCAAATGCGCATTGCGATTACAATGTGTGATTTCAAATGCGCGTTGTGATTACAATGCGTGATATGAAATGCGCCTCGTAATTACAATGCACGGTGTGAAATGCACGTTGTAATTCATGTGTATTTTCTTCTTATCTCAATATGGTTACTGTTTACAGTTTCTATTTATATATACCGATTTCCTTACGATTACCACATCAGGTAAGATGAGGAAAGGTCGATGTGTATTTTCTAGTAGATAATTTTCATATATATTTTATTCTGCGAAATATGATAGGTGCAAACATTTTTCAACGAGCTTGTATAAGAAGACGTTATAAACAGAAAAATCGTACTACAGGTGAGAATCTTGTTCAACGATTGAGAACGTCATTAAAATATTGCTGCAACAACAGCGGAAGAATATCTAACGTTTTAAATCTTCATTTATGGCCTTTCATTCCATTCGCCGTTACAATTAGAAGTGCTAGGTGAGGTAAAATGTACAGATTAATAAAGTACAGCATACAGCCGTTTCAATAATTTAATGGATCCCTTTCTGTCAAAAACAAAAAATCAACAGTGTCACAAATTACAACAGAAATATCGTAACAATGCGAGAAGATTCCAAGAAGATAAATTGCACCTCAACAAATCTAAACACCAAAAAGAGCACTGAAAAATTATAAACGTTATAGGCCACACAGCGAATATAATGGAAAACTGGAAAATTAAAAATTGACTTCTTGACTAGTAATTCATATGTCTAAATAAAAGTAATTTCAAGAAGAAAAAATTTGCTGAACCGGGATGCCATTAAACTAACTCAAAAATGTAGGGACACAGCTACTGTGTGCAGAATTAAAAGAACATGAAAATAGAAATTTGTTTGCATTGTTTACATATAAAATTCTCTAAAATAGCCCTTGGAATAAAAAATAACTGAAAAAATTCTTACTCATGAAATAGTGTTTTATGTGCTTTTGATAAAATACCGCTACTGTTTCTATCTCTTATGGAGTAATTTCGCCCAAAATCGTACTCACATGTGAAAAAATATTCCAAGGTACTTTACATCTCGCAAATGGACTGCAACAATTTGGAATCTCATTCAAGTAGGGAATCACATAGTGACATTAAATAAAAAAATCTAAAAACACGATTTCAGCTTTATTTTATTCAATCGTTTTTCTCCTCCATTTCCGGCAGAAACCTCGTGCATCAAGTAGTTGAGATCTCTATTTACGTAATGTATCACAGTTCCGATAGATCATTCTGAGTGAAACATTTCCCAATTCCAATTTCGTATTCAAGTCGACGTTTAATTTTCAAGCTTCCTTTTCTATTTTGCAATCAGAAATTGAAGTTTCATGTATACTTCATTTCCCATGCAATATAATAGAGCTACTTACATTAAAAAATAGGAAAACATACATAGTATGTGGGTCAAAACTATTTTCCCATACATTTTTTTTTCAAATTAATTTCTTTAAACATCTATTTCTGAATATCTGCTGTAGATAAATATCAGATAATGATTGATTTGGATTTGTCATCAAATTTTGGAAGAAACAAGTAGGACGGTGCTAAGGATCCCCCCCCCCCTTGTTCTATTTTCACTTTGCTTTATCTGCAATACATGGTAATGTATAGGGAAAGTATTGGAATCTTGCCGAAAATCGCAACTCGCGTTTTCGACGGATATACACGTCTCAGACCTCTAGAATACGAAAAAACTATTTTTAACTTGACATCTGTGTGTCTGCCTGTGCTATGTATGTATCCATTCTAACTCAAAAACTAATTGACCGAATTTCATAAAACTTGGTAGGTAAGTCACTTGGGTGTGACCCTAGTGCTGACTAGTTTTTAGTATGAATCGGGATAAAATAATCGTACTCGTTTTGCGAAATGACCCCCGAAATTGCCTGTATCCACTCTAGCTGAAAAACTAATGGACCGAATTGCACAAAATTCGGTAGATAAATCACTTTTGGGTTACCCTGGGGATTATTAGATTTTGGTACGATTCGGAAAAAATAACTTGCTTTTTTTTTGCAAAATGACCCGCAGAAATTGTCAAAATCTAAAATAAAAACTACGTATACCCAAATATATCCATTAAATGCATGTTTTATACGTAATTTGTAACGAGGAGAAAATAAGACGACCAACACCATTAGACTAGGACTAGTCGTTCTAGAGATATTTGATTTTTTTTCGTATTTTCTCTACCGCACATTTGAAAATAAGTCCAGTTACCAAATGAGAACGAAAATTCAATTAAAAGTGATTTAAATTTAATTAAAATAAAGATAATGTGGATATAAGTCTGTAGGGAAAGTCATGTGCTGATCACATCAGACTTTTTATTTTCCTTTTACCAGTAACATCTATATATCATAATTAGCTATACTTAGTTCAGAGAGTAATTAATAGTGATTCAAAATCAAATTCGAAAGAAGTCGAGTAGACAACAAAAGATTTTCACTCCCGGTTCAGAAATGTTACTTGCGCCATCTATATTTATCAGGATCTGTATATAGATCTTAAAATAGCTGATATGGATTCAGCTGCAAAATCTGGACGAGGTGAAACGACTCACTAAGAATTTTCCTCTTTCGGTTCCGGTAATGTCACTTCCAATTTGGATGTTAGAATATTTTTCAAATTTCTAAACAAATACTTGGCGGAGTGTTCTGTAACTTTGGCGATGTGAAGAACTTGCCTAACCCACACTTTTCAGTAAAGTTTCATTGATTTGTGCAGGGGACCACCAAGATATTGAAAAAGGGGAAAAACATATTTGACCACCCTGTATTATAAAATAGCTGGAAATGTTTTGTAACTTTCATAAAAGAGTTAACTAGCTTCGTCCAATGTGTATAATCATTTTCGTAAAACAATAACGTATATTCATGAAGATATAAACATTTCTTTAAAAGAAACAGATTTTGTTACATGTTTCTTGTTTACAACATCGACAGGTTTCAATCAAATTTCACGAAACTTACAGAATATTTGTCAAAGTACAAGAAAAACATTATACTTTAAGTGAAAATTAAAGCATTGAATATACGATGAGATATAAGCATTTTTTGAAGAAACGGAGTTTTTACTGCGCAAGCGCGAAAAATTGCAATAGTTTTCTTTCATAATTTTATAGTGAATACTGTAGGGCTGTTTCTATAAAAAATCTACTGGAATACCGTGGAAATTCATAAAGGTGTAGACGATATAGTTATTAGTTTTTCTCTGACTCTCTGAAAGTACTTGGATGATAAGGGGTTTCCAGAAATTGACATTTCAATTCGTAAATCATAGGATATTTAAAATGAAGTAAATACATAAATACAATTAACTAACATACTAAATATGATCTGATCAAAACTATCCGGACACCAGTATGTTTGATTCTCCTTCAGAAAAGTCACAAATTAGAATGAAGTGGTGCAACCTTTTGCTGCAATGACGGCTGTCACTCTATCAGGGAGGCTATCCACTAGTTTCTGGAATGTTGCAGCAGGAATTGCATGCCATTCTTTTAAAAGAATATCAGTCAGCTATGTTGCCGATATGGGGTGTTTTGGCTTAGCAAGCAGTCGACGTTCCTATTCATCCCTTAGGTGTTTTATGGGATTGAGTTCTAGGCTAGGAGCATGACAGTCCAATTCCTGAAAATCTATGTCAACAAACCGGCTATGCACAGCCCGTGCTTTATGGACAAAAGCACGATCTTGTTGAAACAGAAATGGATCCACTCAAAACTGTTGCCACAATGCAGACAGCATGGAATTTTCCAAAATGTCGAGATATTCTTCTGTCTTCAGAGTTCCCTCCACAGGAATAAGAGAGCCAAGCCCGAAACAAGAAATAGTCCCAAACCATTATGCTTCTACCACCAAACTTAACTTGCGGCACAATACAGTCACGTAAAAGGGGTTAACCTGGCATTCTCCACACCCAGTCTCTACCATCGGATTGCCAGAGAGTGTACCGTACCTCGTCGCTCTATAACAGTTGACGAAATTGAAGACCCCATTTTTTGCGCGATTTGCACCACTGTAAGCGAAGCTTAGCATTGGTTGTGGTAATGAATGGTTTATAAGCAGCTGCTCGCCCATGAAGACCAAGACTTCGCAGTTCCCGACGAACTGACATTGTGCTGGCGTTGCATCCAGGGGCTTCCTGAAATTCCGAAACAAATTGTTTCCGCCGATTGCATGCGGTTCGATTTCACAACTCTGTTCAGTACTCAGTAGTCGCTTTCTACGAGCCGGAATGGTCGACCAGGTCGTGCATGCACAGTTGTAGCGGCTGTACGTTTCCACTTCACGATACCGTCAATTAAGGTGGAACGGGTCACTCGTAACATGGCAGAAATCTCACGAACAACCAATCACTTCACCACGTTCAAACTCATTTAGCTCGCGTTTTCCTCCCATTTTACTTTTCTGGCTTTGAATTTAAATTTATTAACGCGTCTGACTTATTTTATACTTGTCTGAGAGCCCGATATTTGACGTCACTGGCAGAATCCACCACGTACAGGGGTGTCCGGAGACTTTTCATCATTATTTGCATAAAATTGGACTAGTTCCTTTTCAAAACAGGGGTGTTCGATGAATTTGTAAAATGTCAATTTGTGGAAATCCCCTTATCATTCAGGTACTTTCAGAAAGTCAGAGAAAAACGATCACTATATCTTCGATATCTTTGTGAATTTGCTCGATATTCCAGTGGATTTTTGATAGAAGTTGCCCTTCAGTATTCACTATAAAATCATGAAAGAAAACTATTGCTATGTTTCGCACCTGCGCAATAAAAACTTAGTTTCTTCAAATGCTTATATCTCATCGTATATCCAATGCTTTAATTTTCAATAGAAGTATAATGTTTTTCTTGGGCGTTGACAAATGTTCTGTAAGTTTCGTGAAATTTGATTGAAACCTATGGATATTGTAAGCAAACAACATGTAACAAAATGTAGTTTTTTTTATAAATAAACGTTTATATATTCATGAATATACGTTTTACGTTTTTGTTTCACGAAAATATTTTTACACATTGAACAAAGCTTATTAACTATTTTGTGAAAGTTAAATATCATTTCGAGTTTTTTATGATGCAGGGTGATCAAATATAAGGTTTCCAGGTTTTCAATATCTTGGTGGTCTCCTAAATGCACAAGTCACCGAAACTTTTTTGAAAGTGTGCGTTCAAGCATGTTCTTCACATCGCCAAAGTTACAGAATACTTTGGCAATTATTTGTTTAGAAATTTTCTTTGTAACATCTATTTCTCAAGATATATTATAGAAAATGTTTAGATAAGCACTGATAAATAATCTGAACCGAATTATAAATGAGGTGGAAGGTCCACTAAGGATTTTAAATATCGGGTTTAGCGATATCAGTTCGTGCATGTCCGAAAATTCGAATATCGGTACTAAATAAGTACACAAAATTTTAAAAAAATGCATAATATTTCTGTCAAAAGGGTAGCGCGCACATTATTTACCACCATATGAAGCCTTCTTCATAAATTTCGTCTAAATTGTGTCATAAATTGTCATTATAAATTGTGTCTTTTTTTTTGTCATGGATTTAACAAAACTAGGAAATCTCAAACATAAAAATGTAAGAGGCATTTTGAAATATGTTTTAAGAAATTATGAATGCCAATTATTAAAGTCCTTAAATTAAATAAAAGTGATTTTATTGCAGTCTGTCCTTACGAAATCCAAGTTATATCTAGCAACATGTTGTTTTCTGACTTCGGTTTCTTTAAGATTCTCCCCATTTCTTATTCATAATGTACTGAAATGTTTGACAAATTGTCTATTTTAAATTAATTTGGCTACGTGATTGAATATAAACAGAGCCCATATCAAATAACAGTAAATATATTTCTATCAAAATAATTTGTAATATACTCTCACATAAATTAGTACACTATATCAATTAAGTTTTTAACAATGCAATAATTAAACGATAAATAGCAGTAATACTGAAATACACAGTGCATGACCTTCAGAGAAATGCGTACCTTTGGAGCTTTCTGTATTATGGCATTTAGAGCTTTCTGTATTATGGCCTTTAGAGCTTTCTGTATTATGACCTTCAGAGTTATTCTTCCTTACTTGTTCTTGATTTCCTGGGGGTTAAAGGGCTCGTGGACAATGTCTAGCTGCCGCTAGGCAATGGACGACGGGCAACAACAGACCTCTTCTTGCTCCAAACTTCATAAAAACTTTTACTTTTGTCTCCAGGGTGATTTGTGGGGTGATTTTCAGATACATAAGGTACATAGTTTGAATTACGGATACGATTGTAAATTCGTAAGTAATCATACATACATACATATATATTCGTAATCCAGTGTTTAAATCCCGGAGAATATAGTCCCCTTATACATAAAAATAACACTAGAAAATTAAATCAATTATATTTCAATTACATTTTTATTACTTTCCTTTTATACAAATGTATAAGGAAAGTATTGTGAGGGGGTCGAAAATTCGAATTCGAGAACTTGAAAACTTTTTGAAATGTTGCATTGTTAAATTAACGAAAATCTCGCCAAATGGATTAAAATGGCGCGAAATCATTGGAAATGACGACTAATTGTCAAAAATTTAATATCTTGGAAAGAATATAAGTATCAAATATGAGAAAAACCTATTTTTTTACTGTAAAAGTAGTAAATTCATTGCATTATATAACGAAAGTCATGTGTTGCCCACATCAGATTTTTTTGCTGTAAAAGTAGTAAATTTGCATTATAAATGGGAAGTCATGTGCTGCCCTCATCAGATTTAAAACATTGTAAATGGGTTGCAAACTCAAAATGTATTACTTTCCTTATATACTTAATGTATAAGGGAAGTATTGTGACGGGGTCAAAAATTCGAATTCGAGTTTTCGAAGGAAGAGCCCGTTTCAAGCTTCCCTGATCACTAATCGAACATTTTTGAAGTGCTCTCTATGTGCGTGTGTGTGTGTGTGTCAGTAAGTGTATGGGGACAATAACTGACGAACGAATGGACCGATTCGAACGAAATTTGGTACAAAAATCACAATCCGTAAACACTGGAAGCCTATTGTTTTTATACGCTATCGAATGTGGAGAACTCCCCTAAATTTTTGAGTGAAATTTTGAAAAAATCGTCAAAAAATCAAAACCGCTATTAAAGTTACGCAAATAGACATTTTTATGTAATTTTTCATTAGAAAACGATTAATATGAATTTTAGAACGATAGCATGAACCATTCTTGAGATATTGCACATTTTTCAAAAAAATTATCAAAAAGTCATATAAAATAAAAATATAATATTTTCTATTGAGAAACATATTCACTTTTGAAATGTAATACCATGCGATAAATTTGGTGACATCATTCTCATGGATCTAGCTCGTTCCATTCATGAAAAAAGGTACTTTGAGTAATACTTTTGTATTTGAACGCCAATAGTCATTTATCTGCTGTAAGAATAACTTATTTCTCCGTCCATAATTCTTGGCGAGATTCTGGTGACAAATTTGGTGGAATGTCGACAACTTGACGACTTTTTTAAATGTTGCTAAATTAACGAAAATCTCGCCAAACGGATAAAAATGACGCTAAATCAATGAAAATGACGACTCATTGACGAAAGTTCAATATCTTGGAAAAAATATAAATATCTACTGCAAAAGTAATCTATTTTTTTTACTGTAAAATTAGTAATTTCATTGCATTATATAAGGAAAGTCATGTGTTACCAACATAAGATTTTTTGACATGTAAACGCTCTAACCCCTGCATGTCAACTGATATATCCTACAAAACAACTGTGTGCATATTTTTGAAGTTCAATAATTTGTTTATACATTTCTATTATGCATGAACAGTTTAATGTTCATGCATAATTGCAATGCATGGACAATACATTTATATTATGCATAGTTCATGCATTTCTATTATGTAATTTCAATATGCATTTCTAGTAGAGTTTTATATTACGCATATTACACATAGGTTTTAATTCGTTTTTTTTCTTTCACAGTTTGAATTTAATAAGAATATATATAACCATTGTAAAATGCAGTGAGATATTTCATATTTCTCACTCTAAGTTTAAATATAAAGAAATGGAATCATTTTACTGTATTTTAGGTTTTATAAAAAAAAAAAGAAAAAACCCTCATCATTCTGCAAAATACAATGCAGATAAAAAAAGAATGCAAACAATGTGTTTGGTATGCAAAATACCCAGGAAACAGATTTTCGTCATGGAATGATAAACTCGGCATATCTGCAAATGTGATCAAAAATACTTGAATTTAGACAAACGCATTTATTTTAACTTTCTGAAGTTTTATCTTTGAGCTTGATTTATTTCAACAGAATCAGTTGTGGACTTTACATTTAAATGTGTATTGAGTATTACGTTTTAAGTAAAAAAATGCTTCCATCATATTTTCAGAGAATATGTAATTTAAAATAAAACTAAAAAACATCAATGAAAGTAACATGCAATAAAAAGGGATAATATCGAAGTGTTTAAAAGGCATTAAACTAACTTCTGCGTAAGGGCAATCAAGTAGCAAAGTCTTCAACCATCAGGATAGGTTTGGCAACTGATATCCAAAGAGCAAACGTGACTACAACAGGAAAAACCCAGGAGGAAGGAATAAGATGCGGGACACAATGAATCAAAGGTAAAATACCAAAGAGAAAACTGGATATTCCACATTAGGTTCCAAACACTTGTTCAGTGCGTGAGTAAATCTGTGTACATAGGTGTCCTACCTAAAAAAGAAAACAGTTTCTGAAAATACAAATTTCTTTGAAAATAACAGTTTCTGCACAAATAAAAAAATAAGTAAGTGGAGGAACTAATTGTTTTTAGACTCTAAAATAACTAGCTTATAATTTGGAGGAGATATAAAAATTTAGGTAGCAGGAAGATAATTAGAAAAAATTGAAAATATAAGCAAATGATCACAATAAATAAACCATATATTTCCAAGTAGAAGTTAAAAATTATTCATGATAATTGCTGAAAGAAAAGATTAACGCTAGTTGTTTTCAAAGGATTATATTAAAATATTTAATTAAATTTATGTTTTAAACTAAACTGAGTTAAAGTCAGTTCTTTCACTATGCTCAATGTTGCTTCGAAAATCTGCAGTGTAAAATATTTTTATTCCGCATGTAAACTTTATGAGAAATATAAAGTCAAGAGACACTAACATGAAGTTGCTGAAACGGACATAAATAAGTCCTTCTATAATTTGTGTCGTGTTTCAGTAATCGGTTATACACATTTGGAAACATATGCATTTTAAAATCATTGTTCCAATGCTAGATAATAAACTGAAAACATCAATAAATATTGCGGTCGTATAATACTAGTATATATGGCCGTAATTAATAAAACAACAACAATAATTATAAATTCTTTTATTGACTACATTTTTTTTGTATGAATATATTTATTATTTAGTTAAAAGAAATTGAATTAACATAATTTGCCATATAAACATATTTGATTTTTGTAGAATAAAAACACTTTATTTCTGCCTAAGTCACTTGATACAAGTTTTTATTTTACTACCACAAGTGCTATACTATTGGAACAAGTGATATTGATAAAATTTTAATGTAGCATAATTTAAATTTCTATAATATTTAATATGTATCATAAATCACATATTTAATTCCTAAGCGAAACTGCATTAAATTGATTGCACTACTTTTATAAATAAAATTTAAAATTTCCATTCAGATAATTAACATATTCCATTTTTATATTTGATTACACGTTTTAAAAAATTATGAGAATACAATGGGGAATTGTTTAATGAAACATTATCGAGCTTTGTCATTTGTTAAAGTCTGTTTCAACCATTATAAACTGATCACAAAATCTAAGTTTTAAACTTTGAATATCCTAGAAATCAAATCTGAGTGTTATAAACTTACATTTTTATGCATAGGTCCCATCTATCAGTCTTGTATACTGGGGCATGGCATCAAAGGGAAAAGTTTCAAAATAAACTTTACCACTCTCTAAAATAAAGTACCTAAAAACATTCATTCATTTTTGAAGGCTAGGATTATTTCAGACATTCTTAAACTGAATATGGGGTATTTAAAACACACACATTCCGTTTACTAGAATTCAAACAAATTTCAATATGTTCACTAAATATCAGTTACAAAGTGGTTTATAATTAACCTTATTTCTAAATGGATGAAAATAAAAAAAATAAACAAGAAAGATCAGTCATGCATAAAGCATTGATTATGAAACACTTTCCACCTGAAATGAAATTTTATTTAAACATTTCTAAAATGCGATACATTCAGCACTGATATATTTTAGATTATCACAGTACTATAGTAATTCATTATAGTTAAAAACTTGAAACTTCAACAAAAAAATGAATCTTATTCAAATGACGTCATCGAAACATAAATCGTCTAACTCTCTATGTAAAAGCAATGAATGTTTCAGTCATATCACTTTTATTCCAGACTCCAGAGCAAAATCATGTTACGTGAAAAAATTCCGTAATTTTTATACAATTCATTTTATAATCAACTGTTTATATTCTGCATCCATTAAAATTAAGCTCCGTTGTAGAAATAAGCAAAGTTTGATGATCATTTAAACTCAAAAATATAGTAATTGAGTTGGCACAGAATATAGATGCACAGAAAATAAGCAAAAATAAAGCTGTTTTATATACGCATGCAACAGTAAATATACAATTAAAAGAACTTTAAAAATCACGATTTTTAAACTGGGAACAAAAGATGGCAGCCATATTTTATTTTGAAGTGGGTCACGTGATCTCTTCAATATGGGTTGAAGACCCAGACCGTCTGACTCATCCTAGGACTTGAGCAACATTTGGACGTAATTATTATTTTAATTTTTATTTAAAATTTACCGAATATATTTTGCTAAAATGTTTTTATATATTTTATGGGATAATTTGATTATTTCCTAAAATTTTCGAAGCAATTTGTGAATTTTAACTTCAGTTAAAAATGTTTGAAAATTAGATCCCATAGGGTTCAATATATTGAACTTTTTCAACCCAGGTTAAATTCAAAACAAATTTGGTAATATTATTTATTTACATTCTCATATGTCCCACAGACCGTTTCAATAGCATACAAAAATTTAATTTTGGTAAAGTCATTTTTACGACAGTTATCGTGCTAGCGTACAGAGAGACAGCCATACGGAATGAACAAAGTAATAAACACTTTTCAACTATGTTAGAAAGTATTAATAAAAAAATGCGACATATACCGTGATTACTTAAGTTTAGCTTAAATCTGCATATTTACAATGTAAAGTTCGTATTTATATTTATCTGTTATATACACAAACTCACAGTTTTTGACAGTTTCTATTTTCAAATTTTTTCAAATATTTCTCTACTACCTACTATGGATTTTTTTTTCAAATAATTTTCTACTACACTTCGAGTAATCCCGTCCATGTTTCAGGTTTGTAGGTTTAGGGGCTGTAGAGGTGGTAATAAGAAATATCTTAGGAATAGTATTACACAGACATATTTTCTGAAACTTTCTTTAAAAAATGTATGATATAGCCAGCATATGACTTTCTCTACATAATGCAAATACTTTTCAATGTGAAATATTGGTGGACAATTTCCACGGCACAATGCTTTCAACGTTAAAAGTACATTGAAATTTGGTGCTTTTCTGGGTGACAACATGTTAAATTATTCTGAAGTATTACATTACATTTATTACATTATTGTTACATTATTATTTATTGCATTATTATCTACATTATTGTTACATTTCGCGCAAATATAACTTAACAATGGGGAATATTACTGACATTCTATAAGTAATATTATTAAGTCTCCTATGCGTTAAAATATATGTTAATTACTAATTCATGAATGTGGCATTATTTTTTTAACTTAAGCGTCTTTTCTGCCAATTTTGTGACATTTAAGTCAATTTGGCACCCCAATTTAAAAAAATCGCCAATTTGGCGATGTTTTGCAAGCTTATTCTCTATAGTTTTCCAAATTTCTTGCCAAATACTGCATATTTGACGCAACTGTTCATTTTATGTGTTTTTTATAATTTTTTTCAAATACGTGCAATATCTCAAGAACGTTTCAAATTAGAGTTCAAAAGTTTGTCATGCAATATAGAATAAATGATTTTTTACTAATATTATTATTTCCTGATTTTTTTATGAATTTTTCAAAAGTTCAATAGTAAGTTCACTCTGCGGAACATTCGGTATCTTTTAAAATTATCTGGGTTCCAGTGTACACGATTGTAATTATCATACCGTATTTAATGTGAAACGTTCTATTCACACACATAGGCATATCTACAAAAACGTTCATTTTGACTTCAGACATGTTTAAAACAGGCTCTTCCGTCGAAAACTCGAAGGCGGATTTTCTAAACTTCTGGGTTGTTCCTAAACCCAAACGTGTTCCTATGTTTAATGTTTTATGTTTCGAATTGTGATCCTACGTGTATTTCTATGTGCATATTTTGTTGTTCACTGATTTATGACTGGAATTGTAATCCTAATTGAAAATCTATATTTATCTTGTTTAT
The DNA here is from genome assembly GCA_951213105.1 of Amaurobius ferox. NCBI lineage: Eukaryota > Metazoa > Arthropoda > Arachnida > Araneae > Amaurobiidae > Amaurobius > Amaurobius ferox. The sequence goes on from OX578134.1 coordinate 125,344,601, forward strand.
ATGTATTTTGCCATCCTTACTAAAGGAGAAATTACATTAAAGCAATAAATTAATGCTTGATAGATTGATTGATTGAATATATTTTGTGGTATTATTCTAAATGAACATTTAAAAATCTATACTCTTTTAATTTAATCATATTTTCTTTTACACAGAAAATAACATGAGATATTTATATCAAATTTTACATAGTTTTTTGTTTTACAACTTCATTCATCATTATCGGCTATACAAAATTTAATTTTCTGAGCTTCAAAATCTGAAAAATACATTTTATATATGATTTGAGTTAAACTTCCGAAATCTACACTTTTTATCTAAAAAACACATCTATCAGTTTCTTGTAATGGGGCATGTCATATGAAGGAATAGTTTCGAACGAAATTTTTCCATTCACTTAAATAAAGTATCTGAAAAAGTTGCCCTCATTTATCATAGTTTAAGTGTATCTCAGCTGAAGCAAGAGATTTAAAATACATCAAATTTACGATATCTGTATAATCTACTAAATAATAATTTCATAAGACGAGAAACCTGTTAGAACTGGTTTTTAGAGTATTAAAATTGTTTTTAGCTTATTACGTTAAATAAAGTCTTGAAATAGATCGCTATTAATATATATACAAAGTAGAATGAAAAACAAAATGTAACATCAACACTTGACTAAATATTTTTAGAAGATTAAAATATATAGCAATACTACAATATCCATATCAATTATCTAAGATATTTGGAGAAAATTCATATTGAAAAATAATTTTATGTTGATTTATTTCACTAGAATGGCTGTAAATAAAGTTTAGATGATAACTGATACGGATTCATCATTAAATTCAAATTCTGTCAGCATTTGAGAAGTCTACCAAGGATTTCCTCCTACGGTTCTGAAGATGTCAAAAACGTAGAATAAATTAATAAATTTCATTTTTCTTGAAACTTCTATTTCGCAGGAACTACTATAGATATTGCTTATATGATGACTGATTTGCATTTATCATCATATTCGGTTGGAACAAGAAGATGATTTTCGTTTTTTTCTCCACTTTCAGTTTAAACCAATGCCTTGAAACATCTATCTCAAATGAGTGGCTATAGATAGAGCTTAAGAAATTACTCATATCAATTCAGCACTAAAATTCGGAGGAAATAAGGGTGTTCAATAAATATTTCCACTTCCGTTTAAAAAATTCCTTTTAAACATATTTTTTCATGATTGACAATAAATTGAATTTGAATTACAACTTATGCCGAATCAGCATTAAAGAGGGGTAGGGGATTCAATAAGGATTTTCATCTCAGGTTTTAGAGATGTCACGTTTTTTTTTTTAATTCATATGTCTATACGGAATAAATTTACAAAAGATAATAAACATTATTAATAGTTACATCAAAAATAAAGTGTACAATCATTTTCCACCATATGGAACTCGTTCCTAAAATTATTGTTAGTATTGCCTTTTCTACCTATACAAGTAATAACAAATTGAAATTGAATCTCGCTAATACTATTTTTAAATCTCTTAAACGTGATGATTTTATCTTATTATTATAATTTCTGTTGTAAATCCTGAAGAAAATTTAAATTGTTACAGACTATTCTGTATAAGCCTCCAAGTGCATAATATATTCTGTTGAGTTCAAGGTCTTTTTGGCAGTCGAAAATGGAAGTGCCAATGTAAAAGATTTCATAGTTTCAATACATTTGTGCTGCAGACGATAACGAAGTTTTGCAACGGCTGTTTATAGCAGGTGGTTCTCCAGACATCCTGTCGAGACATGCTGGCGTTTGGCCGTGAGAACCTTTTCTCGGCGGGAAATTTCATGATTGTTTTCTATTGGTTGTGACGAACTGGAAGCTTTCGTCCAGGTCCATGGAAATGCTGGCTGAAAAGTATAAAAGCCGTGCGCATCTTTTTTGGAAGAGTTCCTATTGGCGGAGGCATTTTCCTCGTAATCCTGATCTTCTGTATTTGTTATCGCAATGCTTTCAATGCTTTAACAAATACAGAAGATCAGGATTACGAGGAAAATGCCTCCGCCAATAGGAACTCTTCCAATATGGACACCACTCCCGCACCTGACCACACCCCTGCTGCCTCGCAAAATCATGCTTCGGAAAACCCTTCATATGGATACGCTCCCCACCCTGAACCTTTTTATGTAAACAGTCCTAATAACTGGAGGGAATTAGTTAAAACTTTAAACTCAAAAACTACAAACCCAGTAAAAGCCCAACTAGCGGGCGAGTTTATAAAAATCTACCCCCTGTCAATAGAAGATTTTCGCATAGTACAAAGACACCTTGTAGAATCAAACATCGAATTTCACTCCATTAACCTAAAGGCCGACAGGCCGATTAAAATTTTATTAAAAGGTCTCCCCCCAAATTCACAGATAGATGAAATTGCCCATGAGCTTAACTCACTAGGTTTCAGCACCCATCGCATATCACAACTCAAAGATTACCGCACCAAAGCCCCCCTACCCATCTTTCTGACCTACCTAAATCCCACTAAGGGATGGGAAAAAATCCGAGAAATCACCACCCTCCTTGATATGACAATCAAAATAACAGACTTTCAATCCCGCGCAGTTAAGATGTGCTACCGTTGCCAGCGGTACAACCATAGTAGTGACTGCTGCCGTCTTCCCCACAGATGTGTAAAGTGTGGAGAAGGTCATCAATCTAGAGACTGTACTAAACCCATTACAACTCCCCCTAAATGTGCAAACTGCCTTCGCCCCCATACGGCAAATTACAGACTCTGCCCATCAAATCCGTACAACAAAGACGCTTACATCCCGGGACCTTATGTCCCCCCCCCGCAACTCGCAACCCGCAACTCGCGCCCCTGCACCGCAGCCTAAAGACTTCCCACCCTTCAGACCTACATCCCAAAAAATCATCCCCACTCAAAATGCTACTCCAAATCAGCCCACCCACATTTCAAACAAACAAATTCCTGCCCAACAAACCACCACCCCACCGCCCTCGACTAAAACCTTTGCCGAAATCACCTCAACCGCCACTGAGAAATCTACTCCCATTCCGGATAATCAAAACTCAAGACTAGCTAAATCTCTCGCGAAATACACTCCAAAAAAAACTCCCCTTACCGACCCAAATAACTTACCGCTGGCAAATCTTTCCATACATTCTTATATTACCCCCCCTCCCCCTGTTCCTGACACCATTCCACAAAAATCATCAAACCACTCTGAAAAACCAAAATCAAATCTTTCATCACATTTTACTGAGATCTTAAGCATTTTCACCGAAATCAAAAATATATTTCAAAGCTTTGACATCGATATGACGAAAATTAAAAAATTCATTGCCCAAATCCGCACTAGCTTCAATGAAAACTCAAACCCCCTAAATAAACTTTTTGCGATCCTCACTGCTCTTGAAGAAGTCTTTTGTCCTGTTTCTAACACCCATGATGAATAGTACACAACATACCCTTAGGATCCTCTTCTGGAATGCAAATGGACTTACTGGCAAAATCACAGAATTCCGCGACTTCATAAATTCGAACCCATTTGAAATCCTCCTAGTACAAGAAATAAAACCTGGCCGTCATCCTCCCTCCCTTAAAATTCCAAATTATAAACTCTACTCTGCCTACAGATATCAAAATGCCACCTCCCCCTCCCCATATGGAGGAGTCTCTATCTATGTCAAAAACAATATCCCCCATTACGAGCTGTCTTCCATCAATTCCAACTTAATAGAAAACAAACTTATAAAAGTCACCCTTCCAAACCACCCACCAATTGTTATTGGTTCTGTCTATGTCAAACACAGTGGCTCTGTCGATATTATCCCCGACCTTCAAAACATCCTAAACTCAAATCTCAGAACTATCCTAGCAGGCGATTTCAATGCCCACCACCCGTCTTGGAACTGCCGCCGCAGAACTCTTTTTGGCACTCAAATTCATAACTTCACCTCGACCAATAATATCCATATTGCCGTACCTACTAGCCCCACCCACTACTCTCTCTCGGCTGCCCCCTCCACCATTGATTTTGCCCTTTTAAAGAATATTCACTACCCTCACACCACGGACACCCTAAATGAACTAAGCTCCGACCACCTCCCTGTCCTTCTTTCCCTAAATTTAAATACCCTCCTCCCTGTTTCCAATCTCCCAACCTTCACCAACTGGAAAAACTTCAAAAAATCACTCAAAATGTCCACCCTTCTAAATCCTCAAATTAAAAGCCCGGCTGACCTTGATTCAGCTGTAAGTAACGTAACTCTTGAAATTCAACGGGCCCTTTCGGATGCTACATCCACCCGCCCTGCCCCCCGCTACAACACACTTCCACCCCACATTATTAGCCAAATTAAAACAAGAAACTTCACTCGCAGGCTATGGCAATCTACCAGAAACACCCAAATTAAAACCCACCTAAATTCATTAAACCGCAAACTTAGAGCGGACATCAAAATTTTCAAACAGCAAAGCTGGAAACATTTCATTGAATCCCTTTCCCCCGAAGACAGAACCATATGGAGAGAAATAAAGCGTGTTAAGAAACCTTTTGGCCAGATTCCCCCCCTCCGCTCCGCCACAGGAATGGCATTCTCAAACCTTCAAAAAGCCGACATACTTGCTAAAACCTACAAAAAACAGTTCAAACCCAATAATTCTACTAATAACACCCATTTTCAGGCCCAGATTACCCGCCAAGTTGAAAATTTCATGAGCCCCCCCTCCCCACTTTTGGACCGCATCACCCCTACCACCCCGTCTGAACTTTTCGATATCATTAAAAGCTTTAAAAACAAAAAAACACCCGGACTAGATAGAATCACTAATAAAGCCTTAAAATTTATCCCCCTAAATATCCTCTTTTACCTCGTACACATCATTAATGCCATACTTCTCTTACACCACTTTCCCGACCAATGGAAAACCGCGATTATCATACCTATTCTTAAACATGGCGGCGACCCCTCAAACCCCTCTGCCTACCGGCCCATTTCTTTGCTTTCCTCCCTTAGCAAACTGGCTGAACGAGTTATCCACAACCGCCTTTTTAAATTTATTGACTCCAACAATATTATTATTCCCGAGCAATTTGGTTTCCGCCCTGCCCATTCAACCACCCACCAGCTGTTGCGTGTTGTGGAATTTGTCTCTGACGCCTTCCACAACAAACAATCAGCTGGAGCCATTCTTCTCGACGTTGAGAAAGCCTTTGACCGTACGTGGCATAAAGGACTCATCTATAAACTCATCAAAATAAATGCCCCCCCTCCCCTTATTCAAATCATAAACTCATACCTCCAGCACCGTAATTTCCACGTACGGATCCTAAACACCCTTTCTTCTAAAAATCCTATCAAAGCAGGTGTCCCTCAAGGCTCTATTCTTGCCCCCCTTCTTTTTAATATTTTCGTTAATGATACCCCCCGCGCACCCCACTCCACCCTCTGTATGTACGCAGATGATACATGTATCATCTCCGCACATCGGAACGTTAATTATCTACATGCTAACGTCCAAAATCATATAGACCTACTTGAGACCTACTACAACCAATGGAAGATAAAAATTAACCCCGTCAAATCGCAGGCCATCTTTTTCTCTTGGAAATGATTCCCACCCCCTCCAATTGAAATCCACGATCAGCCAGTCTGCTTCGGCCGTTCTGCAAAATATTTAGGAGTGCACCTTGACAGCCGCCTCACCTTTAATGATCACATCAGCCATGTCACCAAAAAAGCCAAAAAACTTGCCGGCGCCATGAACCACCTCCTCTATTCAAAACATTTAGACCTCAAAAATAAAATCCTTCTTTTTAAAACTATTATCATCCCCCTCCTACTCTACGCATGCCCTGTCTGGGGCTTTGCCAGTAAGTCCAGTCTGAACAATATCCAAATTGAACAAAACCGCATACTTAGAACCATCAGAAGAGCTCCAAGGTATCTGCGAAACGACGTAATAAGAAATGACTTTAATATTCCAACAATCAAATAAACCATCAAGAATATCTCTTCAAACTTTTTTCAAAACGTTCCTACCATCCAAAATGAGTTACTATTTACAATAACTGATTACGACCCTCGTCGGCAAAGAAAGCGTCCGCGAGCTGTCCTCTTCGAACCCCCTTAGGCCTTATAATTCCTTATGCCTTCCATTTCCTGCCCCTTAGTGTATCTGAACCTTTTAAAATTAATTTTTTTTTTTTTTTTTTTTTTTTTTTTTTTTTTTTTTTTTTATTAATTTTAAATATTTATTAAACGGGAGCTTTAAATCTAGCACTGTATCTTAATCCTTGTTCGCTCCTGCTCTCTTCCCCTTTTTCTTGCCGCCACTCTCACATAGTTGGCAGCACTAGCTTTGCTCCTCTTTGCATTTTTCTCATACCTGTGCAGCTCATGAATTTCAAGAATATCATACAAGAGTATATCATGCCGGAGGTTTAGGTCTTATCGACTCGGTACTCCACTCAACAACCCACATTGCGTACGCATTGCGTACGCATTCTCGCTCTCTTATGCTCTTACGACTCAATTCTCTGTAGGCAGTTCACGATTGCAACGCTCACTCCGAATCTCGGGAGTCTGCCCTCCAGGCAGATTCCTAGAGATTCGTGAGCTGAAGAATGCTGCCGTTCTTACGTTCATTCTATGGTACGATCCCGAAGCTCATACCGGGAATAGAATAACATCGAGACTGCATATAGAATGAACCCGATGCTCATACCGGGAATAATACATTAATAACGAGTCTGCTTGTGGAATGCTCCCGAGGCTCATACCGGGAATGTCAATCGCAACGTCACTACATGAGTTATCTTCAGACTCGAGCCAAGCTTGCTTTCGAGTCGATTCCTGTTGAAGTTCCATGGAATGAAGCCATGAGTCCAGGATGGGCCATTCTGGAGAACACCAGAATGTGTGTGCCATCCTTTCCGTATGAAACACCGATATATCGCCGTGTGGGCGATTGGCTGATGTTGGGAGCTACGACCTTAATTACGACGACTTGATGACCTAGGTAAGCGACCTTTATGTTTTAACCAAGCTATGCCAGACGTACAGATATTGTTGAGATAGATACATTGGAATGGAGAGTACAACCATCCACCGTAATCTGTAGCTCCAGTTTAATACGTATTCTAAAGATTTAATTTCTGATTTAATTAAATATCTAAAATCATTTTTTACTCTCAGAGTGCTCATCCCAGTGATTTGACCATACATAGTCTGATACATTTATGATATGTGGTTTGCCACTTTTTATTACATTATGTTTAATTATGGAGGCTCTAAAGCCAGTGGCGCTCTGATGAAACCTGCGCATGTGTCCAGTGGTGTGCTGAGAGATTCAGCTGTTGTATTTGAATACACCTGGAAATTTAACATCTTGAATAAATGAAAATTCATTTTAACTTCTAAATTCTGCTTATTCATTTGTGTATTTTAATTCCTTTTATTATTTGTGAAGAAGACGTTCCTTAAAGGTAAGGTTTTGATTTTAAATGTTTTTAGGTTATTTAGGTGGTCAAAGGAAAAATGATCTGGCAATGAATCATGAATGAATTTATAAAAATAAAAAAATAAATAATGGTATAAATTTTTTAAAATGAAAAATGAATGAATTTTTAAAAATGAATATGGTCTGAATTTAAAAAAAAAATAATAATGGCTGTACAATCTTTTTTTCAAAAATAAGATGATGTATATACATGATGTTAATTGCAAAATGTTTTACATGTGATAAGAAAATTACACAAAATAATTTATGGAAATGATCTACAAAAATGAAAGGTAGAATAAAATATGTTACCTAATTAGGTAGATGAAAAGTCTGTAGCCAAATCGATGCACGGCATTGTTGTTGCAGTCCGTTCCAGTCAAATTGTTTAATTTTCCAAGATAAAGTTGCCTCTCAGAATAGGGTGCAGCATTGATGAACTTGGGAAAGAATCTTGAAGCTTTAAAATTGTAAGACATGATTAAGTAATGTGAAAAGAATAGAAATTAGCTAAAAATGATAATGTTAAGGATTAGTCATTAATAGTATAAATGTTATGTCATTAAAAAGTAAATAAATTTCATAAATAATGAAAATTTTAAATCAATTTGAATTTATAATGTTAAACTATGTGAATTTAGAATGTTAAACTATGAACAGTTAAAATAGCTGTAAATCGCCCGTTGCAATGGAGCAATCGAGGACACGATATCTCGTGCAGGAATGTTGAAATGTAAAATGCAAATAAGCATTGAAAATTGCTAAAGTAAATAAGTGTTTGAGTCATAAATTGCGTAAGCAAATCAAATAACTAAATTAATCCTAAAGTAGCAGGATAAATAAATTAAATTTAGTTAAACATTTTGTTTAAATGAATAAATTCATAAAAGCTGTGAAATAATTTGAAATAAATAACTAAGGAAAGATTGCGATAATCATGTGTATAAATAAATAATGATATGAAAATGAAATGTAAATAATCATGTTTGAAAATTGTACGAAAGTAAATATAAATGTGAAATACATATGAACTGCAAATAAATAAATATGAAATGAGTGTAAATAAATATATAATGAGTATAAACAAATATTATAAAATAATAAATAATTTGGATGTCAGTGAGGCATGTAAATAAAAAAAATAAAATTATCGTTGAGATAAGATAGCAACTTTGCAGTTGTAAACAAAAGTAATCTACCTAAAAAAAACGTTTTGTAGTAATGTCATATGAATTGATGATTATGTATCTGTAAATACGACGAAATATTGTGATAAATAAGTATCTGAATAAGTTTGAGGAATGTTATACAAATAAATTATATTAAATTTGGATGCAATACATGTCGTGTGTAGTAAGTTGATAAATAAATAATAATATGTATAACAGCTATAAAGTATGTTAGCCGTAGTTACTAAAATGTCAAAATAATTAATAATTAGATAATAATTTGTGTGATAGAAGGATACACAATCGCACGATATGAAAGGTCATAAATGTCAAGTATTCAAAATTATAAAAAAATAAATAAATAAATGTGATAAATGTTGTTGGTAAAGTTGAGTAAATAAATCCGCGGTTAAAAAAATAAAAATGTTTTAAAATCGTAGAATATTAAAAAAAATGAGTAACATAGGTAAATAAATCGCGAAGTTTGTTTACAAAGTGTGGATCTACGTCGCCAAGGAACTGACGCAATACATCTCAACTCATCGATAAGCGAAGTAGTAGTAAAAATATATGAGATACAGGAGAGTGACTACTCAACTCAACCGTTAGCACATTTTCAGAACGTAAACAAATCGTTACGAAAGGTGGAATTAAATTTAAATGAGATTTCATATTCAAGGAGGATAAGTAAATACATTTTCAAATAAGTAAAATAATGCACGGAAGTCATTTTAAATTAGTTTAAAAAAAATTGTGAGACAAAAATTAAATTTAAAAATGTTTTATAAATTTTAAAGGTATGAAAGTGTTAAACAAAGAGTTAAAAAAATATTTTAGACAAAATTAAATTTCAAAAATTTTAAATTCCTGCAAGTCATTAGGAAGGTATTAAAAAAAAAATGATAATAAGAGAGAGTATCAATAACAAATTTGAGAGAATAATGCAAAGTTAAAATATAACATATAGCATTAAAGTGATTTAAAATATTGAATAAAATTATTATAAAAGGGATACATTATATTTCAAGTCAAATGTTAAGAAATAGAAAGGCGATATTTACTACAGGTTATCTAAAGGCATCACACACTAATAAAAGTTTAAATAAGAAATTTCGTGAGAAACAATAATAAGTCAACGTTTATATACACATCGAATGGGATATTAAAAGCACTATACTTGATCAACTAGAGTCGTTTGTCGAGCGCGTCCATCATCGAGTCGAGCAGGCCAACAAAGCGTCTTCAAAAACTGCCGGGTCATTTTTCAAAGTAGAGTTGAGAAACTTCTTTTCTCGAAATCTTTCGATTAGCAAATAAAAACGGTTTGAAAAGGAATCGAATAAAAAAGGATCCCTCATTATCAGTTTTCACTCCGATGTTCGAAGGGGATTTTTGAACACTCCCGCGCGAAAGGGAAGAAGTTAACAATCTTGTCATTAGCAAAGCGATCAATCAACTAACTGTCACCAATCCAGGGGAGAGGATTGTTTGTATACTTTTCGTCGGGTTGGAAGGACTATATTTGGAAGGCAGAGAGCACGTTGTCAGTCTCACAAAAGACATTACGTGTATAAAAGTATATTTCAAATGGTTGAATTGAAAAAAATTGCTAATGATTATATAGTGTGATTGTAAATACTAAGCAAATATGATGTATTGTGTTGAAAATTGCAATGAAGAAAGCATGTTAAATCAATATATAAAGAATTGTGTTAAAATATAACATGAAAATAATAATGCTGTATAAGATATAAAAGAAAGGTTGTTTAATGTTAAAGGTATAGGTAATTGTATATAAATGTGGAACATTATGAAGGTGAATGTGTATAATTTTTTTTTCATAAGTTAGTCAAAATTTAAGTTGTGCTTCATTTGAAAGCTTGACCTGATATAATGTGGATGAGTGCATAACTGATATATATATATATATATATATATATATATATATATATATATCGTGTATAATATGTGTTTACAAACTTTTGGTGTTCGCAATAAGACTTTGTGTGAATTTCAGTTCTATGACGAATTTTCTCCAAGGAGAAATGCCAATTACAGAATTGGCAGTGCCACGAACTTTAATCAAACTTTTTTGGTGGTTTTTTTTTGTCCGCGGGGAGATGTGTGAGACCAGAAATAGATCTCACACCAGTCTTTGGTGAGACAGTTTCATGTTCAATATTTATGGTTTGCTGCAATAGCAAGCAATGCTTCAGACGAAACGACACCAGCGTTTACAGCACTTTGACCTGAGAGGTCAAATTAGACCATAAACCTAGATTGAGGTGTAGCCAGGAGAGTGGTTAAAAAGAATAACCAATTATGGAAGACGTCTGGGCGCAGCGCCCAAGGTCGGCCAATCAGAGCCTGGGAGGCGTATGGGACCTCGGGCAAAGAGAGGCATTAACCATGAGATGGTATTGCACAATTTCTACGAGAATATGAGAGAGTAGTTTTGAAACAAGTGATGAAGTAGTTAGTAAAGTCAGAGGTAAGAGTGAGGTTCTCTACAATAGTACGGAGGCAATACATATGAGAAGTCATGATGACCAGGTGTCCAGAGGCAAATATGAAACGACAATGTCCTGATTACAGGTTCCAAAAGTGTTCGAGAGTACAATGAGTAGATGCAGTACGAGCAAGGAGTCCAACACTTCGAGTTAAGGTCAGTACGATATACGCAGATGCAAGAATTGTGGCCAATGACCAAGCAGAAAATTAAGGCATGTGCCCATTAATGATTATTGAAGGTTTTAAATACAATTTATGCATTTTTAAGCCATGGTCTCACATTGTTTCTCTCTTCCACAAGAATATGAATGATTATTGTAATTAATTTAATAATTGAGATAATATTAATAATAAATGATTTTATGTTAAAATAGTGCAGTTAATTATAGTCTTATTGTGAGACCAAAAATAGATCTCACACTTTGGTGAGACAGTTTTATGTACAATATTTATTGATCTGGAACTTCGGACAATACTTCCAGTCTGGATGACGCCATCACTCCAGATTTTACAGCATATGAACCCAGAGGTCAGATAAAACCATAAATTTAGGGTTGTCAAGACAGAAGAGGGGTCGAACCCTTAAGAAAATGTGAAGTAGCACGAAATTGGATGGAAAGGCAAGCCAGTGGAGAAAGTGCTTGTTGCGTCACCCTGATTACTGCAAATCAGAGAAAAGGGGGAGTGACACCCCCGAGAAAAAGAGAGCCATAGCCTGTGACTTAAGAACGACATTTGTTCTCAGAGAGATACTCGTGCGACATTATGAAAGAATGACAGTACTAGAGATGCAGAGTGATCCGTCGATGTTCCAAAAAAATAATGGCTAGACTTATTAATGTGTGCAGTGCAAACCAGAAGTACGCGAGACGGAGCCAGACACCATGAATTATGGCCGGTACAAGTTACTGATGCAAGCATTATGGTCTATGTTCAAAACAGAATTAAAGGTATATGCCCATTGAAAAATGGAAAAATGATATTTAGGTCTAAACATATTTTAGCCAATTTAAGCGGTCTCACATGTTCCCTCCGCCGAAACAATATAATTAATTGTGTAATAAATTTGATAAGTACTTTATGTTGTTAATAAATGTTTTATTGTTAAAGTTAAAATGGTGTGATCCATTTAGTATTATATTAATTAATAATTATTTTACAGAACTCGCGTGAAAGATAAATAATTGGAGGGTACAACAAAGCAATGTACAATAATATTAATAAATCCACCATGTTGAATTTACGACCATGTATAATAAGTTTAATTTAGCAAAATTCTTATGTTAAATAATAATAGTATTATTTATATATTATATTGGTTTCCCACACTTATATTAATTAATATTTTATTCTTGAACTCTCACTAAAGATAACATAGGTGGGGAATAGCGGCACAATGCAATGTTCGACGACGTACGATACTTACGGCCATGTTAATTACTTATAATTAAATAATCTAAAATCCTAGATATTAAATTCAATCTTTTTTGGCAACCACGCTTACTGAAATTGAAATCCTTTTAGATTTTTTTTCTTTTTTGAGTGTCGATGCAATTGATATTAATTCCTTATTTATTATTTTAACAATTTTGCTTTTTATATTTCCTCTATATTTTATTGTAGCTTTTACATATTTTCCCCTAATAAAAGAAGTACAAAAACTGAACTCGTTGACTTCACTAATTGACTCATAGTTATACATATTCCTTCCATCGAATAGTTGATTTAATGTGTAAAGAGACATAGAAAAAAATATGTGCATAACCTGTTTTTCTCTCCAACCGTATTCTTTTTACTTTCTTACCGACAGATATCTTACATATATTGTGACACTTTATTGTGGCACAAACATTTTATTATGAAGAAAGACACAATTTTCAAACGAGCACAACAAAATTTTGAGTCAGTTAATGATTTATTAACTGCACTTTACGCACTTGTTGATAACAGCGAATATATAACTTTATGAGCTTATTTGCGATCATGCAATTGTTAGAATTAGAGGCAAATTATTAAGTGAAAAATTACAACTCGATCCAGAAGAAACTCTAACGCGGGCTATAGAACACATTTGATTATCAGAGTCTATAAACAAGCAACAAACGTTTTACACTTAAGAAACGATTATGTACATATACTTATTGATTTTTCTCTCACATTCAAAATTTTTCAATAATTAAACATATGTGAATAAGCAACTTGTTCTGAAAGTTCCACTTGCAGAACTAGAAAAACCACGTTACACATAGTAGAATATGTAAATAGCGTGGAAAAGCGACCATTTGAGATATAATTGATTAGCAGAAACGAAAATGTGCATGAGATGCAAGGAAATTGGCCATTATGTCCGAGTTTGGCTGACGTTTATTTGGTAAAGAAAAGAAGCTAGAATTGACCACCAAAAAAGAGATTGAGACAGGCAACATGGGGTACATGATTTTGAAAAATGAAATCAGAAGATGGCGTATGGATAATTGATAAAAGAACGGCCGGCATCGTCGATAGTAAAAATGGATTTCCTAGATCAAAATTCATTAAATCAGGAGTTAGATTCTTCTGTGGAAATAATTCATTTCCATTTGATGCCGTACAAGGATTATCATCCAATTTCTGAACCCAACTTAGATGACGTTGAACGTGAAATCGTGACATCGGGAAAGCACAGAATAGACTCATCACCAGTTACTTGAGACAAGTACCTCCTAGCAGGTTATACAACAGTGGTCGAACTGATCGTAAACCTGAACGTCTTAATCTATAAAAAAAATAGAGATTTGGAACAACCGTAAGTACGAAAATCGCTACCTCGACTGCAAACAAGATGAGAGTGTAAGACACACTCGGAGAGATGTTTAGTTAAAAGCGCTGCGTTTGTGTTTGTAAATAAAAGCCTCCTCATTTTAACACATGAGTATCACAGCATTTATTTTCCGACGTATTTTATTAGTACTGATTTTCAGTAGCCGATGAATAGAAAAATATGGAACAATGAGTAATTACCTATTATTAATATTTATATTAATTTCTATGTTATTATCTATTATTAATAATCTAATAATCTATTATCTATTTATCTATTATTAATTTATATGAGTGAAAATTACTATATCTAATAATCTATTACTTTAGAATCGATGTATCAAAATCACGAGTGTCTCTTCCTGCCCTAGGAAATGGAGAAGGAATTTCCGTGACCTTGAACCCCCGATTCTAAAGTAATGGAATATGACATTAATATATTTTAAATGATTATACTTCGACAGCATCATCTATCTCTGATTTTGTTTTCCTACGCCCTTTTCATCAATGCCCTCTAATTACATGCAAAATAATCAAGATCTAGTTTTAGAAACTGTATATTTTCGAATAAGAACAGTGTATAAACGAGCTACTCTTTTTTCGCTCTTATAAATTTATATTAAATCAAATATCAGATGGTTTTAATAAGACATTCACAATTTTACGCAGCGTACTTCAAAGAATGTAAAGGATTTCAGCGAAAGTATTAAGATTTTAAAAAGTTGTAGGGATTTCTTTTTTTAAAAATTAAAACATAACATTTTTAAGTCTACATGCAGTTTAATAATATTTCTTTTAAAATTTCGCTTATAATGTTAAAATATAACATAACCACATTCTTCACTTCACCTTTATACTAAAAATTAACAAAATATATTGAAGGAGTGCCGTGATCCTTTCAACACGCTTTTATGTAACCTTGAGTTAAAATGTTGAATTTTACTATTTAAGAACGGGTACTTTTTCTTTTTATTCTATTTATTAACTAAATACCTACGTAGTGATGTCACAAGTATCTATCTACGTTATGGACTTAAGATATATCGAATATTAAAGCATAGAATACCCAAATTCCATATCTGATGATTTTTGACATTAATAATTTAATCTCTGCCTCTATTTCTTCTTTTGTACAAAGCACTATAAGAAGCATTTATTCGGAAATATTAATATTAAAAGTAAAGACGGTGAGTTATCTTTCAAATGTTGGGTTAAATATTATGTTTGTGCTATTCAGGTTACAAGACATTTATTTTAGATCTGATACAGATAAACTCAGAAAATTTACATTTATTATCCTTGCAGCTCAAAGTCTAGCATGAGGTAATGTTTCGAAGGAAGGAAAAAGTTTGGAAAGAAACTTTACCATATGCTTAAATAAAATGTTAGAAAAGTAACGCTCATCGATTACAGTGTTAAGAGTTTCACTTTAACACATTTTACTGAATGTAAGATATATATATATATATATATATATATATATATATATATATATATATATATATATATATATATATATATATATATATACATATATGTATAAATATGTATATATATATATATATATATATATATATATATATATATATATATATATACTATATACAGATATAAATACACATAACATGTATAACATACAAATATATATTATATAAATAAATATGTTTGAATTAAAATTCGATATTTCGTCTTACTTCTAAAACAACTTAGCAGATGGGAAAAATAATGAAACCTAAAGCAAAATATTAAAAGGGAAACAGGTAATACGTATAAATCGTATTTTGACTTTTCTTATTTTCTTCAGTATTTCCATTAGAGATGTTGCAGAAGTATTGCACTTATTTTAATACATTACAGCGCTAAATGGTACTATTTCTGAAATAGCTATTTCTGCTATTCTGATGTAGCTATTTCTGAAAGTGTTTGAACTTGTCTGCCTTAATCGTTTCTGCCATGCTCTGAAACGTAAATTTACTCATTTGATGTAGTTTGGGCTGTTTGATAACTCTAAATAGTGCATGAAACAATTCATTAATAATGATCGGAATGTAAGTTAAAAACTCTAATTACATATTGTTATATTTAAAGTTGTGAGTCCAGATAATCAAAGTAAGAGAAGAGCCTGATCATATTGTAGATAACAGTACGAATGGATCAAATTTCGTTTATTATGCGATCTTTAACATGGGACGGCGATCCTAGATGCATAAACGTCTACTATAAACGGATTATGTTAGTATCAAATTAAGGAATCTTTACATTCTAGTATACTTAAGAATTAAAATGCATTGACTCAGTAGGGAAATATCTTATGCATTTAATTAATCATTGATACCGTGCTAAAAGAACGACTCTTATTGACAGGTTTTCTGACTTTGAATGTCCAGTGTCTGACCTTTAGTGTTCATCTCCAAACACAGAGCAACCACGGATAAAGATTTGTCTGGTATTGAATAGGCCTGCTATGATCCTTAGGGGTTTTGATTAATGTTATCTTTAAGGGGACATTCCTTTATTTTAAATTTTTATCTCTTTATTCAAAGGTAACTGTTGTAGGAGGTTTCCCACAGTATATCCGTAAGTGTTCATCTCATTCATTTTTAATTTTATGTGTTTCTTTAAATGTCAATACAGCGTCATTTAACTTGTCGACAAAAACTGTACACTTTAAACATCTTATGATTGAAAAGCCTTTGATGCCAGATGGATGTACTTCAAGATATGCTGTTTTGCCTTTCATCGGCTGAAAATACTTCTTTTAATGATTTAATGCTATGATATTTTTGTTAGAGGCGTATCTAAATTAATAAAGAAGATATAAGTGTGCAAATATTACGTATACAAAACAAATATATTCTTTTCTTGCTCCTAAACGCTGTAAATAAGCATTTTGCCTAAACAACTAAGTCATTTAATTGAAATTGTATTTCTAACAGTTGATCTCCCAGATCTACATAAGTCGGAAATACTTTACTTTTTTCTCGAAAATTTTCCCATAGCTAATAGAGCAAAACGGTTTTCTCTAAGTTTAAAGGCCCATTTCGTCACAATTGGTAATGGAAAACGCTGTCAAAGTAAAATTTACATAAATGAAATTAAAAAATATGTAATCACAAGTATAGAGACACGCAAATATGTCATTATTTAAACCTGCTTTTAACAAAAATATAAAAAAATATATATTCATAAAATTTCCAATAGCATTGGTGAATTTGATAAAACGTTTACTTCTTTCTCTAAGCATGATGATTTTCAAGATATGCAATTTTACTATCGAAAGGCCTTGGTGGCACTCTACCTGCATTCACGATGTCTTAAAATGATTGTGGGAGCCATCACTTACCCTATGGAATATAAGAATATCTTTACAATTGCTTAATGCAAAAATAGTCAACCGACCAGTGACTTCGTGATCGGAATTTCCGTAGTGATTTTAATTTTATGTAATGGCGCATAATCATATTAACGGTAAAACGCATTAGATTCGGGTGAAACATGCTAGATAACTCAGGTCTATGATATTTAATTGTTCCAGGATTTACAATTTTTAGATTTGAAATTCATGGTTGTTATGCTGACCTAGATATTACTGTATAAACAAACATAGACAGAGAATTTGGGCAGATCTAAAGTTTCGCTTCGTTCTGAAAAGTAACACAGGATAATTGTATCCCTACCACAAAATATAAGAATTGTGTTCTTGTAGCATCAATAAAATGTCCAAACGATAAAGCATCGTCTAGATAGCTTAATAATTTTAGTAATAATCTCGAGATGAGCACCAGTTCCTTATGGAGTTGATTTGATTTCATTAAGAATCACTGTGCCATCTTCACCTATTCCATTATCAGTATTGAAATACATAATGAGCCATATCAAGATTAAAAAATAATATTTTCTTCATCAATTAAATTTATAGCATCAAAAACCTCTAGAAATAAATGTTCATACATTGTAGATATTTTTTTATTGTTTTCAACATGGGTTTGGATCATCTTTTGTATAAATATGTTAAGAAATTTTCTGCTATATCCTCGAAACATCCTGTCGGGCTCCACTTTTTTATACAATGTGAAATTCATGAATGAAAATGATCGTTATAAAAAATTATTCCTAAATCATTTGTAAATGTCATTTATTTTTTCAATTGAGTCATAAAAAGTTAATTGTAACATACTGCATTCAACTAAACTTAAGCTTAGTATTTTCAAACTTTATAAAAGTATGTTTAGTATGAACTGCAATATTTTGAAATATGTTCATTCATTTTTTAAAATCTCAAACGTTTACATGAAAATAGTTTAAATTCAATTAACACGTTGGCTTCCGTGATGTATTTTATATCAAAGCAATTGGCAATTATGATTAACACGCCAGCCAAATGGTTAAGCTAAATGCACTGCAAGAACTAAGAATTTTCTATTTTCTGTTCAGACAAATGATCTGTCACATACATAATGGATATGACTTCAAAAAATACGGTGTAATTAGTATGCTTTAGTACTTTCATACACACCCACTACAAATTCGAAATTGGTACAAGCACAGAAAGGATTAAAAAAAATCTTATTCATTATACTTTCTTACGCAGTTGCGTGTTCTATCAGAATGGAAAACGGCGCACCTATTTTTCTATGCTGTACTTAAAAGTGTTAGTATAGAGTAACTGTAGTAAAACTTAATGATATATTTTAAAAGGTGAATGCTATTAGAACTTAGGGAATGCACCCTATAGGCGAGATGTATTAGTGTGATCTTGGATTCTGCACCTTTGCGCAGTTGGACTCATCGTTTATGAACTATTGTTCTGGATATTGTGATTGATTATAAGGGTATCCATACGGTTCCTAAAATTGTAGCACATAGCAAGTTTTCTCTCGCCATTATTACAGATATCAAATATCCTATGATGCTTCAGAAAGCATAAAACGCGAGAAACCGGTGTATGGATATTAATATCTGCAATAAAAACAAAAAAAGCACAGTGAAAGGCAAGGAGCAAAAAGTTGTATGACAATAATATCTATAGACAGCATCTAATTTCATCAAATTGTCAGGTGTCGACAATCCAGACCGCTCGATTGACCCGAGGGCCTACAGTTTCAGTTTGAGTGGCCAGAAATTGTCAGGTGTGTAATATTTTGACTTTCAATAATCATTCTTTGTGGATTGTGATTACATATGACTAGCTCAACATGTGAGCATAAAAATGTGTTGCGCTTTATTGGAGATATTTCTTTGAACATGCAACTAAATTTAAGAAATTGGTTTATGTGGTATATTTAAGTATTTTTGCATAGGGCTATTGAAACGAAGCGGAATGCAGCGTCCTTCGTCAGCAACTTCAATGTTCACAATATTTGCGATCCTGTTTTTAAGTAAATTTTGAAGCGATTTTCCTAATTTTTGGACTACATCTTGATTTCTATAAACTATGGATAGTAACGATGTCCGATTTATGATTCCCTTTACTTCTTTTCCGAGATATCGGATGGCAAAATTTGCTCAACATAATGCCTATGAGGAATTTCATGGGTGGTCGTCACGTCAGAACTCAATATATCATGGATTGCAGCCACTGATGTGCAACTGAAATCCAAATAAAATATGAAATTATGACTGATAAATAAATATATTCGGTGAATAACCCGATTGTTTCTTAGACGTGCTATAAATTTCAAGGACAACCAGTCATAATTTAATTCTACTACTAAAACCTCAGAGTAGCACATATCTATCTATGCAAATTTACAGATTTTTTTTCCTCTGAAATGGATATTGGACATAACTGTACATAAATACAATCGTCTATGGTACTTGAAATTGACAATCTGCCAGCCGAGAGATTTGATTGGACAAGTGACAGTACTTAGCTGATGCTTACTACATAAATGATGTTAATATGAACTGAGCTGAATATAAGTCAAGATGGCCCACTGCCCTGCTGGTACTGGGAAGTCTTGTGTTAAAAAAGATATCATTTGAATTATTGGAAAGGAGCATGTTTTGATAGTTGTCCCTACAAGTGTTGCTGCAAAATAACATTAGTGGTCAAACAGTACATGCATTACTACGATGAACAAGAAGAGACAAAGAAATAAATTTTAAAGGAGAACAAGAGCAGTATTTTCAAGATGAGATTGCACAAGTTAATTTTGACAGAATTGATGAATTCAGTATGATGGACCTCAATAAATGGAAATCTCGCAAAAATGGACAACGCCTCATAAGGCAGTGAATCAAACCAAAATAATGCGATAAGTGCTTCTGGTCTTTCATATTTGGTAACTACAATCAGTGAACACTAGTAGTTGATTACACCCCGGTGTACAATAATATATAGTAATCCTAAATCTAGACATGTTAATTCTATGTGATGCTTGGTAAACTTGTATACACTCCATTTACTAAAGTTATATTTTTGCTTACTCAGATAATACGTTACACTGGAAATAATCAGTTACAGTTTCAATATGTTACATAGATTAGCTGCTGGTGAAGCAACAAAAGAATATTTAAAATTCCCAATTTCCAGATTTATGATACACATTCAGAAGAAAATAGATCAAAGCTAAACTACATTACGCTTTATGCCATTAAACGATAAAGTTCTTGACTATAACAAGAACTTGTTGTAAAGCTCTGAAAAATCTGTGACAGTCATGCGAGCAATACATAATAATCTAACAGCAGTATTATCAAACGTTGAAGAAGCTCACGAACTTATTTCATGTTTATAGAAATAATGCGACCTTTGCAATAGCTCAGTTGGTCAAAATTGGGGATATGGTGCACGATGTAGCCGATAGAGCATCTACCAGAAACAAGCTGACAATTTGTATATTGGCAAAATACACATTATACTCGTGTACCAGAGTCATGTTATACAACTGATTTGTCCCCTTTCTAGCTGCCACCAATTTTTTTCAGATATATATTCAGAATTCACTTTGAATATAAGAGCTTACAATTTCGTCCTAGTATTTCAAGAGTAGGCGGTAGGCTAGTCAGTTCGGAGATCCAGGATTCGATTCAAGTTGGAGCAGCAAGGCCCTTTGACACGGAGGTCTGAAAGTGACTCAAGTACGACTAGTACGGATTCAGTGGTCTCTGGAATATGAAGCTACGATTTCAGAATTGAGAGGATAATGACCACGTAGGATACTAACCTGGGTAAAATAGTAATAGCAGGCTGATCTGAGGTAAAAATATCTGGAGTGGTCAGTCAGATTGCCATTTGTCCGTCAATCTGACATTAAAAGGTACATAATACTGAGTCCACCTCAGCGATAAAAGTGTGAAGGCGCGGACGTGGTCTCCTAAATTTAGAATTTAGATGACACACAAGTAGCAGCACCACTTACAAACCCGTGATCGAAAAGCCGCAAAATAATAACCCTCAGCTTCACCCTCCTGTCCGGAGAAGTAAATCTCCGAGATGACCTGCCCGAAACACTACAGAACCAAAACATCCAATAAAACATTTAAAATAAAACCCTTACCCTTAAGGAACTTCTTCTTCACAAATAATAAAAAATCTGATGTGGGCAACACATGACTTTCCTTATATAATGTAATGAATTTGCTATTTTTACAGTAAAAAAACAGGTTTTTCTTATACTTGATACTAATATTCTTTCCAAGATATTGAATTTTCGACAATTAATCGTCATTTTCATTGATTTAGCGTCCTTTTTATCCATTTGGCGAGATTTTCGTTAATTTGGCAACATTTTAAAAAAGTCGCTAAGTTGGCGACATTCCGCCAAATTCGTCGCCAAAATCTCGCCAAGCGCTATGCAGTAAGAAATAAGTTATTCTTACAGCATATAAATAAATGACTATTGGCGTTCAAATACAAAAGTATTATTCAAAGTATCTTTTCTCATGAATGGAAGGAGCTAGATCCACGAGAATGATGCCACTCAATTTATCGCATGGTATTACATATGAAAAGTGAACATGTTTCTCAATAGGAAAATTTTTATTTTATTTTATATGACTTTTTGATACTTTTTTGAAAAATGTACAATATCTCGAGAACGGTTCATGTTAGCGTTCTAAAATTTATGCCAATCGTTTTCTAATGAAAAATGACATAAGAAATGTCTATTTGCGTAACTTTATTAGTGGTTTTGATTTTTTGACGATTTTTTCAAAATTTCATTTGAAAATTTAGGGGGGTTCTGAACATTCGATTGCGTATAAAAACAATAGACTTCCAGTGATTATGGATTGTGATTTTTGTACCAAATTTCGTTCGAATCGGTTCATTCGTTCGTCGGTTATCGTCTCCACAGACCCACTGACACACACACACACACACACACACACACACAGACATCACTTCAAAAATGTTTGATTCGGATTCGTGATCAGGGATGCTTGAAATGTGCTCTCCCGTCGAAAACTCAAATTCGAATTTTCGACCCCGTCACAATACTTTCCTTATACATTATGTATATAAGGAAAATAATAAAACAAAATACAGAATAAACACCAGAATTTAGAAGTTAAAATAATATCATTTATTAAAGACGTTAATATTCAAGGAGTATAAAATCACAACAGCTGAATCCTTATCAGCCACTCAGACGCAAAACCCAACGAATACATTGTATGTCAAATGAACTTTAGTTTCCAGTTACATCAGCTAAAACGGTAACCTCGAACTCAACTGAGGAAATAATTCTCCGATGCTCGCACATTTTAAATAAAACTTTAAAAAGGACCCAGATTGCTGTTTTAAGAAGTATAAATGTTCTCAGATATGAATTACATAAAATGACAAGAGGGGGGTGGGGTTCAAAGCAGAATTAAAATAGTTAAAAGCTGTATATAAAATTAGATGATCAGAAATACATTACATAAATTTATACATTTTACACAAAGGTAATGCGAGTTCAATCTCGACATTACCAAAGCTTACAATTTCGTCCCAGTTACAGTTTCGTCCTCGAATTTTCTCGAATTTTTCTGCTTTAAAAGACAGAAAATTTAAGGATTAAATATTATTAGAAAAATATGGCTAGCAATGAAAAAAAAAATGGTCATGCCTAACTTTAGGATTGCATCACTATTAAGACTTACATTAAGCGTATCCATAAGAATTGAGTTCGCATTAATTTTATTACTATGAACTCGGCCATTGTAGTAGTCTAAGCTATTTTTTTGGAAATTTGAATAATGTGATGTAACTTGTATTCTACGTGGTAAGATTTATTTTGTCGGTATGCATATATGTCCGAAAATCCATAGCTTACAGTATATTTTCTCCCAGATATAGTAAATACAAGTCATTAAAAATAGACGAATCCATAATAAACAAGTAGGTCCATGGATGCTCTTCACGGGAACATAGTCCTATTTTGAGAACAATTTCTGTCAATTGCACCATAGCTAGATTAGGGGTTTATAAGTCAGGTTTGTTGCCACAATAAATAAGATAGATTAATATGCCTAAAAATTTAATAATCTAAACTCCTCTTATTAATCGTCATGTTTATATAGAAACGAGTACTTTGTTCAAATCAAGGCATCACTTGTTGAGGTAAGCAAAATTCGTAGTCTTGTTAAGGTGTATGTATGTCTGGAGTATTATTACTTTTCACTGAAATATTTCCTAAATTAACAATTGAAATAACATTATAAATTTAAACTCTTAAATATAAAACGAAAAACTATCTAATATCAAAATACAAAAATTCAAATATTTATATCAGAATTTGTTTCCTATCTCTGTGTTAAATGTTTGAACTTCAACTGAAAAATCATATCAGAAATATTTAAATCGCGCAATTAACCTCCCCTCTCGTCATTTATATTCAACAGTTGGAAATACTAAATATGCACATATTCTTATATTTTTTTCGACTTCAATAGAACTATGTAAATGGATAAATTCAAGTGAATGTTCAAAAATGCAATCGATATATAATCAGAAGTTTCTATTAAGAGTCGCGTTTGACTGATTCTTTCAAATTCGCTAATTTAAGCAGAACAAATGCTACTTCTGGCTTTTATCTTATTGCTTATTTATGAGATGTAATTCCTTTCATGATTTAAACTAACAGTTTATAGAGTTAGGTGCCATTGTCAAAATTTTAATTTTGTATTCATAATCCAGTTTTGCTGTCAACATAAGTGCATATTATTAGATGGATATGAGTTTTTATCAAGTAGGACAATAATGTCGATTTAGCTTTAATAATAACACAATTACTTGATAATAAAATATGTCACTCATACCACAAACATTAATTTAAAGGAAAACGATTCAAAATATTCTTATTTTATATAAAAAATTCTAATGTTTTTAAATCAATTTATTTTATGACAGACTTCCTTGCGTATAGTTTTATTAAAACGTAGTACAACAAATAAAACTGCATACATTAATTTTGAAAATTTGATTTATTTGAATTAGAAACATTGTTTTCAATAAAATTTTATACTTCTTCTAAAAAACAAAAAAATTTGCAGGTATGTTTTATGCAAAATATTTTCGTGCAATTTATGAAACTTAAACGTTAAGATCACATTTAATTCAAACAACATTTCGTATAACATTTCAATGTTGATTTGGTTGATTTGTGTAAAAGAAAGTGTGTTGTTTCCTTGTGATCTCAGAATCTGTTGACAATAGGGTATTTAACAAATCGTGTTAAATGTGGTTACCAATTAATATTCTATATTAGATGTGTGTTGTGAATGATATATTTTCCACATATGTTCATTTTATTCGCATGTTTTGGTTATCTGTGATAAATGTAAGTTTTTTACTCATTAATATTACACATAATCTCTATATTTTATTTAATATTATTTGCAAAATTAATTTACTTGGAATCGTGCATGATATTATTAACTAACATTGATCTAGCTTCCTTCTCCAGTACTTTAACCATATGTCTTGCATCACCACTTCTTTAGTTAATCAATTTTATCACTTATCTTAAAATCATATCTTTTTTAGCAATAATCTTTATTCAATCACATCGGTTAGAAAGCATATGGAGTAGGCCGGCTTCAAGAACATAGACTAAAGCAGTTAGGTGATCTAGTAACCCGTAAAAAGTTAAGTTTTATCAATGTGTTACTTATTTACTTCTTGAAATCTTATCTACGTACAAAACAAAAACATGAGACAGGCCGACGCGGTGGTCAGGAGGCAGGCGTTTCCTTGTGATCGTTCGGTTGTCGGGTTGTGGGTTCGAGTCCCACCTGCGGGCATGGGTGTTATGATGTTGAGGTTAGGTCAGTCTTCTGCCCTAGTAGAGCCTCATTCAAAGTGAAGCTGCATACTACCCTTCGCCATGGACCAGGGGTCTTTTGGCTTGGTGTAGGCTTTCCTGTACCATGGGGATTTGTAACAACAACAACATGAGACAGTATTCAAATACAATATTACAATTTATATGATTTTAAGATGTAATTCCACAAACAAAGAACCCTAACTTAATCGAAACTGAAACTTAATTTTCCCGGAATAGAAACTTCATGGAAGAAAATGATTTGATTTCCTTCTTTAGGTAAAATAAAAAAACTGAAATTTTTTTCTACTTAAGTCATAGCAAATTTATGCTTTATATGTCAATTAGAATTTCCTGAAAATAGATAAATAAAATTGTCATTTGGCGCTTTTCAGCGGACAGCCTGTTTGCTTCTGAGTGTTTCTTAATATGCAATTTCTCAGAAATATGTACCTTTTCCTCGGATAATAACAAATTTCTTTGATAATTCCAGAAATGGTGTATACTTATTTGCTCTTAATGCTGTATAAAGCGGTCAATATTTTAAGTAAAAGTTAAACTATATGAAAATTGCATAATATAAAAATTGCATAATCAAAATTACTACAGTTTTGTGATAATGAATTAACATGGTTTTAAAGTAAAGAAAAAAAAATAAATGAATTTATAAATTTTACTTGGTCATGCACCTAAGGTTCAATTTAATACACTGAAGAAAATGTTAGATGCTTAGATGGCAGAGTCCACTTCAACAATAAAATCTTGCAATTTCGTCCCAGTTGCTCAAAGGTAGAGCATCGGCTGATCATCTCAGAGATCCAGGATACGATTTCCGGTTGGGGCAGCAAGGTTCTCTACAATGGCGCCCGAACAAATCAACCCTGTAGGTTAGTGGAAAGATGTCGGAGGTCTGAAGACCCCAGACCGTGCGACTCACATATTGGGTTTAGAGTAGCTATCTGCACGGCCGGGAAAGGATACCTCCTGCATTCAGGAGGCACCCAAGCTTTACCATCCCACCAAACGAACTTTTATTTAGGTCTAGAAATATTACAATTTATAATAAATATTGTGATTAAACAGACTGTTTTACATTATATTTGAACTTGACAAGTACGTCCATTTTACAAAAATGGAAAAATGGTTATTGCGAATATAGATAAAAAGATCATTGAAAAATAATATTTAGAGTGAGGTATAATAACATAATAAAATATAGCTTAAAATGAAAGAAAATAATAAAATTTTAAAAGTAAAATTTAGAAAATATATAAAAAGAAAATATAGGAAAATGAAAAAAAAAATTTGGCGTATGAAAACAAAAACAGAAATTTAGAATAAAATTTAGAAAAGAAAAATAAGAAAAAATACAAATAAAAAGTGTCAAAAGAAAAAGAAAGATCCAAAAAAATAAGAACAGTTAACATAGCTTTTTTTTTTTAAGAAAAAAATAGAGGGAACACAATAAGTTCATATAAGTTAATAAGAATGAAATAAAGGGATTCATTGATCAAAATTAAATGAGAGCAGAATCTACTCATAAGCTTAGGTCACTTTATTAGAAATTTCCATGGAAACAAGAATACAGTTTTTAATTTTATCTACTGAAGAGGGATTTGAACGAACTTTGGAGAACCAAATTGGTTTATTAGAGGGGGAAGGTTTGCAGAGATGAAATTTTTTAGAAAAAGGACAATCGAAAATGCAATGGTCAACGTCACCGAATTTATTGCAAATACAGTTAGAGGTGGATTTAATTTTGAAAAAGTAAAAGTAATCAAGAAACGGGCCATGACCAGTAAGAAAGTTAAAATACAAATGTTAAAATAATGGATGTCGGAGGTTTGAAATTGACCCAAGTACGATTAGTACGGATTCAGTTGTCTCTGGAATATGAAGCGCCGATTTCAAAATTGAAAGGATAACTACCGCGTAGGATACTAACCTAGGTAAAAATAGTAGTAGCAGGCTGACCTGGGGTAAAAATAACAGGAAGTGGTCAGTCAGATCGTCAGTTGCTCGCCAACATGACATTAGAGGATGGAGAATGTTGGATCCATTTCAGCTATAAAAGCTTGCAATTTCGTCCTAGTAGCTCAACGATACAGCTTCGGCTGGCCTGTTCAGAGATTCAGAGTTCAATTCCCATTTCGAGCAGCAAGGTTCTTTACAAGGCTTTACAATTTCTGAGAAAAAAGGTCAGGAAGATAGATAAACTGGCAT
The DNA here is from genome assembly GCA_951213105.1 of Amaurobius ferox. Classification (NCBI taxonomy): domain Eukaryota; kingdom Metazoa; phylum Arthropoda; class Arachnida; order Araneae; family Amaurobiidae; genus Amaurobius; species Amaurobius ferox. The sequence continues at coordinate 125,372,054 of OX578134.1, forward strand.
TAAAAGTGTATTGTAGCCGGATAATCCCGATTTCAATGTATTTTTTTTAACATAATATACCTGAATGAAAAATTAACATGGAATACAAGTAGTGTTCGATGAATCAAATATGTTTAATTCACCGCATCTTATTAATTGATTAACACACATGTTCATTTTGTAAATTTTTCTCTTTGAAATTCTATAAGCAATAATATATAAGGGTCATTTTCATGTACATAATTTATATAAATCGAGTAGTTGTGTTCAATCAAAGTGCTTTCATTGAATTGTTTGATACAATAGTTTATTTTTCTAATATTTTCCTTATCAAAGACATTATATTTTCAACATTTAAAAAGTAAAATATGTTTAATTATTTAAAAAACATATTTAAATATTATTACATTAATAATAATTAATAAAATTTTATAAATAATTAAAAAATTAATAACATTTGCATAATTATTGATAAAGCATATAATTTAAACCACAGGTATAAACATATGTATCTACCCACGGTACGTTAAAGATGTGAATGACGATAAAGAATTTATGATCACTTACGAAACAAAATTTCTGAAAAGGCATTTTTTATGACAAATGTAAATTCGGTTATTATTAGATCTCCGATAAAAAAAAATTCAAATAACTTTGAATATAATTATGATTCATATTTTTTTTTCCATTTAAACTGACAATTTATTCTGTTCTTTTACGATGAAAACTGATTTCAGATTTATAATTGGAGGAGAAAAAACGTGGGCTTCAATTATTTCATTGAAATGGAATGTCTTTATATTGATAATTTGAAAGGAAATGTGAGTAATAAATGCATTTTAAGTAAAACATTTTAATTTCAAACATTTATTTATAAATATTGTTTACTTATATAAAACGTGAAAATGTTACAAGTTTTAAAAATTAACTTACGGATTTTAAAATAATTCCTTTTTATGCTATAAAAATACCTTTACATTTAAAATGTCTTAGTTTTCTGTTAAATCTGTTTAATAAAATATTTAATGGACATAGATATTGAAAAACTTAAGCTGTGTAATTAAATATTTTAATACTATTTTAAGTTTCAGACATTGGCAACTATGTAGTATAAGAAAATTCATTTAATTTTATTTCATAAACAAGCAATTAAAAAACAAGTTTCAGGATCAACAACTTTATTTCATAAATAAGCAAGAAAAAATATAAGAATCCAGAATTTTATTTAAAAAACACAAAACATAAAAATTAAATTTTCTCTTATTTACATCTCACACAATCAAACTGAGTAGCTAGATATTATTTAAAATGCAATACATCGTAAAATCGATATACTCAAAAATATCAACACTGAATGTATGGAATAATTGAATTCAGGCGTTTAATGATGGTTATTGCGAGACCAAAGGCACCATATGCAGGTTTCGATGTTCACGACGAAATAAATAGCAGAATTTTAGTCACATTTTATGACAGTTTTGGCCCAGAATGTTATGACCCCAATAAGTAAAAATGTTCTAATTCAAGACTTAAACCAATATTCATTGAAAAGTTAAATCAATATTCATCGAAGCCAACAATGCATAGATAGGGCACCGCACAGAGGAACATCCAATGAGAGCAAGGAGGGAGTATTTGAATCCCAGGCTAAAAGATGTGGCTACGAAGAGGAAAGGCAACGAATGTAATTAAATGATTGTTAAATAGCGATCAGAGGGAGTGGTGAATAATAAAAATTTTATGTTGTTACCGATTTTCTTAATTTCGTTGCTCACGGCACTACTTTCTAAGAAATTATTTGCCGTATTTTCAATTTGCAGGGTTATACTGATACTGTCATTCTTGATTTCAATTTTATATTATTTAAATTCGTCTGCTTTTACACCACAGTAAGGTAATTTTTTAATTTGGTTCTCAATATGTTTTTTTTAATTTCCACCACATTATTAGCATTTTGAAGTTCAATCTTCCGCATAAGGAACTCGAGCGCACTTTCTTTAAGTCTGGTCTTTAAAATGACCGCTTCATTTTCTTCCTATCATTTTGCAATTTTTGACATGCTTTCAAAGTGTGCTATAAAGAACTTGACATTTTCGTCTTCTATACCTTTAAAAATTGGTAATAAATTTATTAATTAAAAATTTGTAACCATTTTTCCGTTCCAAATATTTTCCGTTCCAAATTCTTAATAAAATAACAGTACAAAAAATTCAACACATCATGTACTTTTAACCACAAATATCCATAATATATTTTTTTAACAATCATTGTATTCAATTTTTCATTACAATTTCTGTCAGTGGATGTGTATATTTAAATTTTACCCATCTAATTACTTGATCACCACACGAGCCTCCATTGAAATGATTTATCATTTATTTAAAATATTTTTATCATACATCAGTAGTAGTAAATTTTTCATTAAAATTTCGAACTCGCACGAAAGCGTGACAGTCACCAAAATGTGGTGAAAGAATATTGAAATACGTTTACTTTTAAATAAACATGTGTGTGTGTGTGGATTAAATTATTAATCTCAATTAAAGTGGCCATGAATCTTGACATTTGTATATTGCTATCATGGCCGCAAAACCCAACATTAATTCCTTGCACGAGTTCCTTAGCATAATCATTAAATCAAAACACTAAACATTAAATCCACATTTCAATTTTAAACTAAATTACTATTTATTCACACCTCTATATTATTATAATTAAAATTGCATCAATAAGCGCTTAAGGGGTAGAAAAGCACAGTGTGAGACTAGGTCTTTTCAATATTATACCAAAGATCAAAAATCGACCTAACATATATGAAGACTGGCACATACCTCTGGATTTCAGGTCTGTTGCTCAGCATGGCTGTCATCTTTTCCGATTCTTTTTCTGACATTTGGAGTTATACTCCGTCCTTTTTTATAACTTTCTTAATACTCAACTAAATAACGATTCTCTCTGAATAAAACTGCTTGAAATCACGACTCACTCTCTCTCTCACTCTTCAACTGTTGAATCACCATTCCATCATATTCTTTGACTTTCCTCCTTCCAGGCGCATCATTTGACCTGGGTTTCAGATACGCCCTCCTTGCCCTCATAGGATGCTCCACAGTGTGACGTTGCATCTTTGCATTATTGGCTCTTTCAGTTTTAAATGAAACTTGGTTTAAGTCTCGGCTCTAGGATATTTTGCTCCAACCACACCTGCGATTTATGGTACGTGTATCTTTTGGGGTCATAATTTTCCGGACCAAAACTGTCATAAAACGGTGACTAAGAGTCTGCGCTTTATTTAGTTGTAAACATCAAAAACCGCATATGGTTCCTCCTGGTCTCACAGTATATATGGTGTTTAGTTGTATATCCATAGATCAGTATTGATGAATCTACAGGAGGTGATAGATGAATAATCGATCCAGTATAAAGATCCAGAATAAAGTTACTGTATAAAAAATAATAATTTAAGCCATTTTTTATTTTATTTTTACTTTCTTAATGTATCTAAGTAAAGGTTACAGCGTTGAATACTTCTGTTTCAGATTGTTTTGCTTTATTTATTCCTAGTACAGCTAAGCCATTGCATTGAGATAAAGAGAGTACGAGATTAAAAAACTTAGCCTCCCCCCACACCCCACACCGCACCCTGGCTGACACTAAAAAGAAAAAAAAATTGAATCCGCCACTGGTAGAATACAATAATAGAAAATATTCATTTTAAAATGAAATATTACCTTTGAAGAATATAATAGTTGGTCATTGAGTATATTACTGTCATCATTTATTTGCCCATCGATATAATTATTTTCTATTTTAACTGTGAACTATTATGTTTTAAAAAACGAAAATTGTCAATTTACTTTGTATTGATCAAATATAAACTAGCTTAAATGGCGAAGACGAGCTTATATGGCAGGCCCCTCTCGACTTTCTCATTCACGTGTATGAGTATTGTAGAGCAGTAGTGTTTGGGATGTCTCCCTTCCCCATTGGCTCATATTAGAAAACGAATGCAACACTGTAAATCCACACATATGGTTGTCGACTCCATTTCAGATATCCCTGCTAAGAAATTGATTTGTGTCATGCCATTTTACAAAAGTATTAAAAGAAAAACTTTATTCAGAAATAAGTTCAAAATTTTCCCATTTCCTTTCAAAATTCCTGTATACTGCTTTTCTCTTTCGGCAATTAAACTTTGTTTATAAGTTCATTTAAAATTGTTGTATTTCTAATTATTTCCCTTTTTTTGGCAAACGTAATACTATCTGAATTCATATTCTTGCACCGTGCGTACATACTCCACATTCCAGGAATTGCTGGCGGGGTTGCACCCTTCTGTGGATTTCAGGAGTTCCTGGAATTTCGTATTCCCTAGGATTACTAGGTTGAGTTGTTTGAAACCAGCCAAATCACAGCCTAAAATTAGCCAAATTTAGCAAGCGCACAAAAATGTGCCCTCTGATATACATACAGTGTTTAGATTTTAAAATATGTAATTTAAGCGTACTTAATTTATATTGCCGACATAGAATTTAAAAAAATAATGTTTACTCAAAATTCATTTTAAATTATAGCTTATAGATTTAATATAAAAAAAAATACATTTTAGATTTTTTTTACATCTGCAATATGTTTTAGTACAAAATTTTTAACAAACGCTTAAAAATTATCGGCATCGTAATAACTAATTTAAAAAATAATAAAATTTATAGAACACGATAATAAAAAAACTTCCTGGATTGGCCGCTCTGTCTCCCTATTTTTAAGGAAGACGGTTATGGAAGCCATTTTTTAAGTAAACGGGTCCCCTCGGAAATATGTTGGCAAGCATAGATTATATAATTTTCTTTTTATCAGCAGTTTTTACTTTCATTTTTACTTTCCCAGAAATACATGGTAATGTATAGGGAAAGTATTGGAATCATGTCGAGAAGCGCATCTCGAGTTTCCGGATCTATACCTTTCGAGACCTCCAGAACACGAAAACACTATTTTTTAGCGTGACGTATGTGTGTGTGTCTCTCTCTGTGAGTGTCAGTCTGCCTTTTTTGCGAAATGGTCCGCAAAAACTGTCTGTATCCACTCTCGCTAACAAAACTAATTGACAAAAGTTCACAAGAATTAGTGGATAAGTCACTTGCAGTATACCCTGGTGCTGATTAGATTTTGTTAGAATTCGGGATAAAAGAACATACATTTTTTTGTGAAATGGCCCACACAAAATACATCTATTCTAGCAAAAATTTAATGAAAAAATATTTCATAAAATTTGGCGGATAATTTACTTGTGTGTTACGATTGTTTTGATTAGATTATGGTACGATTCGGTTTAAAAAAACCTAATTTTTTTGTGAAATGGCCCGCACAAAATGACTGTATTCACTCTAGCTAAAAAATCCACCCTGCTAGATTTTAGTACGATTCGAAAAAAAGGAACCTAACTTTTTTGCGAAATGGC
>OX578134.1:125382490-125446657 GCA_951213105.1 Amaurobius ferox
GGACGGCTGGGAAGTGCCACCCAATTTAAACCGGAACCCAATGAGGGAGGCATCCACAGGGACCGTGCCCTCCTTCCCCTACCACCAACCTCTCGGAAGGACTTACGGACCCACATGTTTACCGTGATCGTACTCAGCATGAACACGCTGGCAGTTGTGGCAGCGTGTAAATCCAGCGCGCAAACTACCGAGCTACCGCGTCCGAAATGTGCCAACAGCACGCGGTATTCCCAGGTGGTCACCCACCCAAGTACTAACCGCGGTCGATACTGCCTGACTTCGGTCATCTAACGAGAACCGGTGTTTTCAGCACGGTACGGCCGTTGGCTAAGCAAGTACTAGGTGTAGTAATGAAGGTATTATGTCCACAAGTGACCATTCTAAAACTAAGAGGTGATTTGTGGAATTTTGGAACCAAAGTGATATATGGAAATTTATAAAATTCACAATTAATATTTAATTGTGTATAAAATTTTAGCAATTTAGTTTTGATTTTGATAGACTGCTTATTAATGGGTTTAAATATATGATTATTTTTTAAGTAATTCTGTAACAGAGAAACATAATATTTTTTACAAATAAAGGCACAATTAGTAGAAGCTTTATCTACATATATATCATATGACAAAATGTTTTAGTAGTTCTTTAATAGCAGAAAGGAGTTGTTTATAAGGGTAACTAGTCTTAATAAATTTGAAGTTTATAATAACATTTATAAGAAGATGTAGGGTATGCTTCCATAGATAGATTGCTTCAATAGGAATGGAATGTGAACAAGCATGTTGGTATATGGATTTATCCAAATCAAAAGATAAAGACTGAAGATGAAGTTTGGGGTGATGGCAGAATGGAATGCGAAATTTAGACCCTTTATTCATATATCCCAAAGTATATCATCCTGAACTATACTAAGATTCACAGTAATAAAGTGTCCATGAGATAAGATGACATATGGAGTAATATTATTATCGCTGTATACACATGATGTAAAATGATCGGAGTTTAATGACCTGGAAACTTCATTGTAATTGTAAATAGTTCTTCCAGTTGGTAATTATATCTGAAATATTTTTGTATTTTGCAATCCCTTACTGTTAACAAGTGCTGATGTTTTACAAATAAATTATTAAAATTAAGAGAATTAAGAATTGGATGTTTAAAGGAAATCATTTAGCTATTTAAGCAGGAGGATTAGGTGAATGGTGTAGGTGGAAATTTAAGAAATTTGTACGAGAATAAAGCAAATCATAAAATAAAAGTTTAAAATGCTCATTAGTTAATTTTAATTTTAAAAAGTTTGCATAAACAATATTTAATTTGCATTTTCTGACTTTATTTAACCAAGTTCTAATTGGTAGGAAATTGAACGTTTGAGAATAATTGTATTGTAATTTCAATATGTCTGCTTTGTAATCAATAATTTTACTCAAGTTACTTTTTCTTTTCCCTGCTAATATCGCTTTTTACTGGGACTTGATGACTTTGAATACTGAAAAAGATGTTTATTGAGTGAAGATTTATTGGAATTGTATTCAAAACTATTTTTAACTACATTAAGATAATTATATATTTGATTTAAGCCGTAAGGGAAGAGAGTTTTGTGTTTTTTTAATATAATAATTTTCAAATACTAATCTATCAGTTAGTGAAATTTTGATATCAAAAATTTTGAAAGAATACATTTATAAATACGTGGGTAGCAAAGTTCTGATATTCAAATTGATTTTTAGTAGGGAGATCATTAAATACTTTATGGTCAAATTTTTTAATACTATCCCTGTGGACATTAATTCTAAGATGTAAAGGGTTGCTGGTTTTGCCAATATAAGATAAGTTACAAATTGTACAATTGAGTTTGTAAGCGCAATTAAAATAAATACCTTATGCCTTATGTGTATGTATATATATATATATATATATATATATATACATATATATATATTATTTATATATATAGATACATACATACATATATATATATATATATATATATATATATATATATATATATATATATATATATATATATATATATATATATATATATATATATATATATATATTTATTTAAAAACAAACAGTGTGTGCTTATATTTGATATAATAAATACCTTATATAAAAGATGTGTTCGCACTACATCAAATTGAAACGTCTGAAAAGCAATTCTGCATGCATTATCTTTACTTATAGAAGTTGAATTTAGAGTTAAAAAGAGTACTGTCATGAACTGAATAACTTTGTGATTTTTAAAAGTATTCACTGCTCAACCATATTATATTCAGCGAAACCTTTCAGGATATGCATTTTCGAATTTTATATATATCATGCATTTTTTTCTGTTAGAAAGGTTCTTTTTTAAATATACTGTTGTTGAAAGAGATTAAATTTCGACTTGTAAAGTTATATGGAATGTTATATATCAGCTTATGATCGAATTGTATTTCAAAGATTTAGACATAAAATAAAATTTTCTTGGTTAATTTAGACTTTCATAAATGTTCTAATAAAATTGCTATATTTATGTTAAACTTCATTATATAAATATAGCATTATTTTTTATTTAATATCTATTTCAAAATATCGAACATGAAAAGAACTTAAGATATACATTTACTTCGCAATTTCTCAGAATTTAAGTTGAAGCAATATTATGAATAATTTTAATAACTGCACGTTTTAAGTAATTTTTCTGTCTATTCAAAAAATTCCAATTCAATGAAAGTTCTTCTACTGAAGTCAATGCTATATTGAAATTTCGAAAGATTGTAATGAATGAAAAAATTTTTAAATAGCCAGTATTTTTGTAATCTAAAATTCAATTTATGCTATACAAGTCGTCTTCGCAACCAGTCTAGTTGTTTATTTAAACGTCTATATTACAATATCTTAATTTTATTAACTGATAACTGCGTAACCATGGGATACATACAAAGATATACTTACTTGCAGGCACATGCAGTCCATGGGCGATTCATCCATTCTCGTCTAAACACACCTCTGCATGCTACGCCAAATTCTCGCTCTTCAATATCTCAAGCTATGTACACCTGTAAATTTCTCCCATATTCTCCGTTTCATTTCTTAACCTTTGGGGCTATTATGTGTCATTTTAACCTATAATTTGTCATGTTGGGTCTCATTTATTCTTATTTGGACATGACTCTTCTTGCCGGGACTTCCTATTGTGTTTTGGAGAACGCCAAACTTGTGTTGTTGTTGTTGTTGTGACCCAGACCGTCCGACCTACCAGAAAGCGCCAAACTTGTGTGTTACTTCTCTTTTCGGATTGGCTGGACTGTTCTCATTCTGCTTTTTTTTAATAAATTCTGCCTTTTCTTAACCTTTGGGGCTTCTTGTTTGGACGTGCCTCTTCTCAGGACTTCCTATAGTGTTTTGGCACACGTAAATCTTGTATGATACTTCTCTATTCGGATTGGCTGGACTGTTCTCATTCTGGGGTCTGGTTGACACAATGTGTATATGTCGTTCTGACAACGATCGCAGATCGACAAACTAGATGTTTATGCTTATGTGTGGCGAATTATAAAATGCTTATATAAGGCATATCAAATAAGCTTATTTCGAAAGTATTGAAGGAGCTTATTTAGGGCGTACTTCACCCGCATTGCATAGAAAAATGGTATGGGAGAATGATTTTAGTTCAAAACAGAATATTTGGAGATAGAGTGTTGTTATATGTACATGTATTATTTAAGTAGCGGACGCTAATTTAGAACACGGACAACTCCGCGTTATTTGTTTCAGTGTTAGAAATAACATAATTTCCATTTGAATGGGTCATTATTATGTATGTAGAGAAATTCAGTTTGGTAGTGATGGAAATATATAAAAATAGTGCATAATTATATTAAATTTCGAGGGAAGTAATATTTTTTTTATGATTAACAGACAAGTCATATTCTGCATTCTCTGATGACAATAGTACTATATTGAGGAAAATAACATATTGTATTAATAAATTATAATTATAACCTAAAACTAAAATCGCCCTTTAAGGAGTTTTTTAAAATAGAGTTTTAATTACTGTTAAATTCCTCAACCTGGAACATAATCATATTTTCCAGAAAATATTATCTCTAATATAACATGCCCTTGCTCAAGCAGAGATAACGACGGACTTCACATTTAAACGGAGAACTAATGACTTAATAATTATTCCGCTTTAAGATTAATCCAACAGGTGCATGAAAATTGGATTGGGGACAAAAACTTCTTTAATGATGCTCCCTAAATAAATTAAGCTTAATCCTCAAATATATACATATACATTATATATATATATATATATATATCGTTTCTGTAAACACTCTCCTTTCTTTTCCCCCTTTCCTTTGCTCCTCCCCCCTTTTTTTCAATTTGATGATGTATTTACTATTATATACATATATATATATATATATATATATATATATATATATATATATATATATATTACATATATATATATATATATATATATATATATATATATATATATATATATATATATAAAATTTTTCAAATAATGCAACTACCCTTAATGAGTCAAATTATGAATACGAACATTTTTCTAAACATGGGTTCGACAACATTGAAATTAGTATTCTGCGTATTTAAAAAAATTATTATGACAGATTGTTTCTTGAAAATGAATTCATTTGTGCACACAAAACTATTTTTCCATATAGACTCAATCAAATATTTAATCATCATATTATAGTAAAAAAGTCCTTTAATTATCCTAATGAAGACCATACTATTTATAATTCCTTCAACAATCATAAAAGTAAATCAAAAAGAACTAAAAGAGCAAGTAAATATAGTAAAAAATTGCCCTCGTTATCTGAACTAAAAAATGCCATCCTTCAGCAACATGCAAATTTTAAAATTACTTTTGATTGGAAACAATGTAAAAACTGAATTTTCGCAATTAAAAAACAGCAATTAAATATGGTATATAACCTTTTTATAAGTACTGCATTTGATAACATTCATTTTAAACATTTATTCTATGATTTGCTCATTACCAGAAGTAAAAATCTTAATGTTTATTTATATGTCACAGACTTAAACTTTAATGACGAATCAAAACAATATACTAAAATAAACGAATATTGTACCTTCAATTTCACTAATTCTGTCTTAAATAATCTGAAGAGAAATAATTTTTTAAAATCGGTTTGCAATTACTTTCCAGTCAAACATGTAAATCCTAAAATTGCTTATAAATATGATAAACCACTAGGACGTTATATATTTAATTATAATCAAATTGCCAAATCAATAGATATTAATCAAAACTATGAATTGGATAAAGAGTCATATTGCCACTGTCATTTAGAAAAATACAAAGACTTCGTAGATAAACACCATGGGCATGTTATAACGGGAAATCCAAATATTATTAATTATGATGCACTAAGATCACTGATGTTACTGGGTACAAAGTACCGTATACCTACTAAATTTAAATATAAATTAATATGTAAAGGTTTATTTCTTGACTTAAATAAATTTATCTATAAAATCAGTTATAAATATCAAATCCCTGTAGAAGCCTTTAAACAATGGAGAGTCTTAATAGAGCAATACTTAAATCATTATATATATAATCAGAAAATTAATAATTCATATAAACTTAATTCAATTAAAAAGGATATTAAAGAAATACAAAATGATTTTGTCATTACATATGTCGATAAGGCAAGTGGTAACTACTCAATTATTTTTAAATATTATTATAAAAATACCCTTCAGTCACACTTACTTAATAATCAAATCTATAATTTACATAAAACTAACCTTAAAATCTTATACAATAGAATATCAGCCAAATATAAGCAAATATATCTAAAAAATAGTTGTAATAACATTCCATATATTGTTTTAGTACCCAAGTTTCATAAATCCCCTGTTGCTTTTCGAACCATTACCAGTGGGCATAATTCTTACATTACTAATGCTGGAAAATTATTATTAAAGATATTACATGAAGTATCCTTGTCAGATGAAATCTCAAATAATTATCATATTGTAAAAAACAGTTTTGAATTAGTTAAGAAATTGAAAACTATTTCTAATATTCATAGTATTTATACCTTTGATTTCAGAGATTTGTTTAATAATATTAATATAGATGATCTGTATAGAATTATTTTAGGAATTTTTGAAAAATATAATATCAACCTAAAATATTCAAATTTTATTTTTAAAAAATTACTTAACTTCACCCTTTATGAGAATTATATTCAACATAGTGGTACTTATTTTAAACAACAGGTTGGTATCCCACAAGGGGGGTGTGCCTCATCATTGTTAGCTAATCTGTACTTATTCTTCTATGAAAAAAACATTAATCCACGCTTGCATAATATGCACATTTTTAGATATTTAGATGACATTTTATGTGTATCCCCAAATAATATCCCTATAGTATTAAACTTTTATCCAAAAAATTTACAATTAAATGCAAGTAATAATGACTCAAATGTTGCAAACTTTTTAGATTTAAATTTAAATTTACAAAATTGTAATATGGTTATAAACTTGTATGATAAAAGACAGGATTTTAAATTTAATGCATCAAAAATTCAACATTTTGACTCTTGTTTGCATATATCTGTATTTAGAAATATTATAATAAACCAGGCTCTTAGAAACAATAAAATTTGTGATGAATATTATAAATTAGCGCATTTTATGCAATTCTTGAGTACAGCGACTAATAATGCATATCCCCCCAAGTTTGTTATTAAAATTATCAACTCAGTGTATCAACTTTCACTCTATAACATCCTAGAAAACATTCCCAATTATAGTGACTAACATACAGTAAAAAAAAAATTATATATAATTATTTATTAATTATATAAGTAAATAAAAATGAAAAATAATAAACTAAGTCAAAAACATTAGAAAAATCAAAAAATCGGAAAATAAGATGCATTAACATTAATGTTTTGAATTTTATTTTCGCAAAATATGTAACTTTTGTCAGTATTGAAACTACAATTTGAGCGCCCTTATAATGGTGTATAGTGGCATTCTCGTTTATCCATTTTTCCTATGAATTACTTGTTTAGTAAGAATTTTCATCTTTGATTCATATTCATATTCAGGATTGCATATTTGGGAAGTTAATATTCTGAATTGCATGTCCGGTCTCCAGCTTAGACTCACTGGACGGGTCTGGGAGTATTACCGTGAACGTTCGTACAGCCTCCCTGGTAGAATTTCGACTTGTTCATTCCGGTGCTTCTAGATTAAGCTGTTGAGGTTGATCGCGTATACACGTGGTGGAAGAAGAAGGGTTCATGCCGCATGGTAATACAAATTTTCTTAATGTATCCTATTTTCATTTTTTCAATTTTTGTTGCCTGTAGTCTGAGTTTAAGCATTTATAGTGATGTGCTATTGCTTGATCTGAAACAGGTATTTGTTTGGGTTAATTAGAATTAAATACTCAGATTTGAAGATGAATTTAGTTCTGATTAATCATCGAATTTGGGACGGTGCTGTTCTTTTCTCTTATCGGCATTGTGGCCGTGAATTTGCTTCTATGGTGATGTTAATATTACTTGAATTTTTTTTTTATTTTTTTTTTTATTTTTACATAATTCTTATTATTACATATTTCAAATATATATATATATATATATACATATATATATATACATATATATATATATATATATATATATATATATATATATATATATATATATATATATATATATATATATATATATATATATATATATATATATATATATATATATATATATATATATATATATATATATGTATGTATATATAATATATACCGGGTTTCCAAAGATAAGTGATGGCTGCAAAACATGATTGCATTCCCAAATGAATTAGTAGTTATACAGAAACAATACATTTCTAAATGGACAGGACTTGGGTATTTAGAGAAGAACAGGATATGAAAATTATTTGCCGATTTATATTCCCTCTCCTTTGACTTTGACTACAGATCACAATCTTCTTGGAAAAGTCTGTGCCGCTGCAAGTACTATATGGTTTTGAATATTGTTTCATTTATTCCACAATAATTTGATTTTTAAAATTTTTTTGATGACATATGCCTTAGATTTATTGTAGATTATAGAACTTATTTTTTATAGCCTCATATACAAAATGCTAAGTAAAGTAGATTAGGGTTTGATGCTAGCCACTCCGTTGAAGTTTTAAAACCTTGATAATTTTATTTACATCATATTTGTACACATTTTGACTTGGGCTTCGATACTGAGTCTTGCAAAAAAATAAACCAATTATTCCAGAAACTATGGTTGCCTTGTTTGATAGCGTGAGTTTTCAAAACTTTGCTAAATATGGTTTCTAATCAATTTTGACTCACTTATCATTTATTTTTATTATTTTGACTCGTTTTTATTAATTTTTATTATTGTGACTCACTTTACAAAGCAGTTTACATCTTTTGCTAATGCATCTCACACAACTAGAAGAAAATATTTTGGGGCCCATATGAAATATTATTTGAACTTGACATGTTTAGAGCATAGAAAATTGATTTATTATCCAAATAGAGGTAGAATATGTATGAGTTGTGTTTTTTTTTAATTTATAAAGACAAACAATATATATTTAGAAAGTTTTCCTGAAAAAAAAAAAAACTATTTTCCATTTTTTTGTGCATAGAGTTTATATATATGTGCAATAATTTAGGCGATTCTGTTTTCTCACATTTTAGAAATACCAGACGCATGTTGTAAAGCATAAAAACAATTTCGATATAACCAATATTAAACTAAATTAAATAATTTTATTTTACCACATTTTCTTATATACACCTCAAAATGTTTACACATACCATTATTTGATATTTTACATTTATAATAAACTGTTTAATGATATAAAAACATATTTTGACACTTTAATTGAAAAAATATACTTGTAGCAACGCATGCTAAAAAACTACAAAAGTCATAATAACAAAATATTTTATTTTTATTAATTATTCAATATTTTTTGTAAAATAGAGACCCGATCTGACATATTATTTTCACTACTACGCTTTATATATATATATATATATATATATATATATATATATATATATATATATATATATATCCATAAACCTGCCATAAACCTTCCATATATATATATATATATATATATATCAAACATTTGTGATTTAGTTAAATTATTATATTTTATGACTTTATACTCCAAGCTCCTTTCATTTATACTTTTACTAAATCTCCGATAGCAAATAACACCTCACTTTTATCAATAGTATTGATTCATTCTTGAAAAAGGATCTAAAAAGTTTAACATTAAACAGATTACTTCTTGAAACAAATTCCCTTGAGTAAAGACAGATTTCATTTATATCTGTTTCCAAAGGTGATACTGAAGTTTTCCAAGTTTCATAAGGAGATTAATGTTCTGCTTTTTGCCAAATCTTTATTTTTATTTGACAAGGTTATCTAAACATCGATATCGATACATTTTAATCGAAATAAATTGATATAACGGTTTTAAATTTGTTTTTATATACATTGTTATCATAATTAAAGCATATCCATTTCAAAGCCTTCTGAAGAGTTATATGCTGACTGAAATTCAGAAAAACAATTCAAGAATCCGAACAGCTAAAGTATCTATAATCAGAGCTGTTTTAATACCGACATAGGTGGTGAATTTAGCGACTTTGTTGATTCTGTAAACAAGAAAGAAACCGTCAACTGCAAAATAACTAGATGGTGATCTCATATTGAAACGGAGTAAAGTTGTAAATGATTATCTCTCATCCGCCATCCATAAAGTTGCAAAATATTTCGTACCACTCTCCCTCATTTTCGCTCCTAAAATTCACAGATGCATGCATCCATAAACCTGCCATATATCACAATATATATTTATTGTGTTATTCTCAGTCGAATTATATACACTTAATCATGCCCTAACAAAACGCAATTAATTTACGTTCATCTACACCTCTGGGCAAAATATAAGTGCTCCAGGAACAGTCAAAGTCACTATTTTTAATAAATAATATTAAAAATTATAATTCCCTCGCAGTGACAAGGGTTATTAAAGAAATAACATTTAATTACTCCTGCGGATTTTCCGAGTTATTGAAATTTCGACCACTTGGCAACATTTTCAAGGATGTGCCAATGTCTTATCAAGTTAACGACATTTTTCAAATGTCATCTAGTTCTTCATTAATCGTGCTGTGAAATAGAATGAACGGATTACCAGATACATCCTATTCAAACATAATTAATGAAATTAAGGAGTTATTAATTAAATTAAATTTAATGAATTTTGTAGATTTTCTAAATTATGGAAATTTCGACAACTTGGCAACATTTTGGAGAATGTGACAATGTTTTATCAAGTTTGTGTCAATTATTTGCATATCAGTTGCATTTTTCACAAGTCATCTAGATTAGTTCTCCGTTAATCGTGCTGCGGAATAGGATAAACAGATTGCTAGACACATCCTATTCAATTATAAGTAATATAGAATTATTTATTATTTAGTAACCAACCCTTTGCTAAAATTTAAAATTAAAATCATGCATATATTTTGATTTTGAATTTTATCAATTTAGCGTCAATTTCGTTAGTGTCATTTTCATCAATTTAGAGATATTTTCATCAGTGATGCGGTATTCTAGTCAATTTGAGGACATTTTAAAAGTGACCACAATTGTCGGCAAGATCATCAATTTTTCACCAAAACAGACATATGCATAGATATTTAGATGTATATACCTGGACCATTACAGTAGTTAAAATCAAAATCACTATCAAGAGGAACTGAGCGTTATTCTTATAGTAGATACTTATATTCTTTCCAAGACATTGATTTTTAGTCAATTAGTCGTCATTTTCATCAGTTCAGCATCATTTTTATCCATTTGGCGAGATTTTTGTTAATTTGGAAACATTTAAAAAAGTCTTTAAGTTGGCGACATTCTAACAAATTCGTCACCAAAATCTTGCCAAACATTATGGACGGAGAAATAAATTATTCTTATAGCAGAAAAATGACTATTGGCGTTCAAATACAAAAGTATGTGAACTAAATCCTCAAGAGTGGTGTCACCAAAATTATCGCATGATATTACATATGAAAAGTGAACATGGTTCTCAATAGTTAATATTTTCTTTTAATTTATGGGAGTTTTTGATAAATTTATTTGAACAAAATGTAATATCTCGAGAACGGTTCATGCAAGCGTTTTAAAATATATGTCAATCGTTTTCTAATGCAAGATAATTACATAAGAAAATACTATTTACGTAGTTTTATTAAAGGTTTTAATTTTAATTTTTTTATGATTTTTTCAAAATTCCACTCAAAAATTTAGGGGGGGTCTGAACATCCAATTGCATATAAAAACAATAGGCTCCCAGTATTCATGGATTGTAATTTTTGTACCAAATTTTATTCTAATCGCTCCATTCGTTCGTCAGTTATCGTCTCCACTGTCTCATTGACACACACACACACACACACAGACATCACCTCAAAAACGCATAATTCGGGTTCAGGGATGCTTGATACGTGCTCTCCCGTCGAACCCTCGAATTCAAATTTTCGACTCCGTCACAATACTTTCCTTATACATTATATGTATATAAGGAAAGTAACAAAGCTATAAAATTAACTTTCGTTTATTATCTATAAAAGTAATTCCGCTTTTCCCTTATGGATAGATTATGGATTGTAATTCTCTGGGATCATAAACGTCCCCTGCTACATTTTCAACTGGTCATCTTAAAATTAATACCAGTCAAGATGTTTATATTGATCTGCAAGAATTTTTTATGTATGGTTTCGAAAGTTAGAGCCTATACAAACGAATTTAATGGGTAAGTGGAATAGTAATGCCCACATACAACGCATGCTGATAACAATTTTTGAATTCGTTTAGGATTTTTGTTGTACAGAGTATGACAATTTGTATGTAGCCATGTAAAATCAGTATCTCAGATAAGAAACTTAATGTTTATGTATTATAATTAATATATAGCTCACTACGATAAAAAACCCTTTAGCATTCGGTTTGTCTGTCGGAATATTCTAGTATTAATGTAGCATATTTTTCTTGAAAAGTGCTATATACAATGAGACTAAATATCGAAATATGTATGGTGTTATATGACTGTCAAAATAACGTTACAGATTTTTATTTAATTTTGTCAGCGATGCTTCTTACATCCATGAGAAAACTTTACTATAGAATTATGATATCGCTGCTCGCCAAATTGCACAACCAATTGGAACCAAATTTAGATCAAAGTTAGACTGTCACTCTACCTATAGAGTTAAGATTACTGCTGTAGGCGCAAAGGGAAGTAGGGAGTAATATTTACGGGCATAGTTCAACTGATGTGATAGACATGGAAAATTAAGGTTGGTGAAAGAATGTGAGAGAAGTTACACTGTGCTAAATCTCCAACAAACATATCTCTTTGTAGATGCAAGGACATTTCCGATAAATAAATCGCAATAAAACAAAAATAGTTTTATATATTTTTAATGTTCACATTATAGATTATATTCACAAACAATATTTAGAATTACAAGTAACTGACAAAAAAAGATATATTTTCCAGATATCCATCATTTCTGTTTAATGACAAGAAATAACTTTTCAATATTGATTCCGTATATAAATCAATACTTTCGCTTTCTTCCATTTTCTATATCGACTTTGCACTCACCCAAAACTGAAAAGGTTTATCTAACATTTCTCCGTGTGTGTGAGCATCGTTTCGATTTTCAGTTTACCCAAAGGGCATGTAATATCCAAATTCGATCATAAAAAAATATGCTTGAGTATGCATTATGGAAAAAAGAGCACAGTGCATTATGAATCATTGTTAGAAGGATGGCACTTTATAGTAAATAAGCATGGTTAAAATGAATCGTTTTCAATATTTGAGTTACGTGTAAAGTTCGTGGGTTTTTATGATTGAAAAATCTTTAAATTTCCTTTGTATTTCTTCAAATGCCTTTTATATATTGATCTAAATATTTAAAGTATGATTTACGAAAACTTTTATCTTTATAAAAATGTCCGCATCCTTATCAAATACCTACATTCTTTTAAATAATTTATGTGTCATATAATTATCCAATAATACGTCGAGAATTAGATAATAAGTAAATTATACATAATTTATCACATTAAAGTCATTTATCATTTATAAAAAATTATATAAATGATTTATCATTGAAAATTAATTATATAAGCAATTTGTGTTTATACAAGATATTTTACACCCATATGATAAATTGCACTGTCTGTTAGTTTCTTTATTAATTCATTTTTGATAGAAAACGGTCTATATCTCATAAACCTTATATCAGCAATTTAGAGCAATATACCAGAACATTTCTTCTAAAATAAAATCATTAAGTGCTGGGGATTGGATTCGGATGTGCTGGATTTAAGTCCTACACGTATTCTGTGTGACGTATATACAAATACGTATGTATTCTCAAACAGCAACACTAGTCCATTATTGTTTTATTCTGAAAATAGTTTTAATTGTTATGATTATCTAATGCATAATTTGTAAATTACCTGCTTCAGAAGCTTTAATTTTTTATAAGTTACAATTTATTTTACATTCATTGAAATTAAATTAAAATTTGCCATTGATTGAAATAAAATCTGAGTTAATCTGAACCATATTGCTTATAGTTTAAAACTTAAAATCAATATATTAGATCTTCATAGTCACTTAATAGACTATAGACTCTGACTTTTACTGTTGGGAAAATATACAAGAATTCTAATTGAAGAATTGCTAGATTATAAGTAAATTATAAATAATTTATCCCATTACAAGTAATTTATCATTTGTATAAAAATATGTTAATAATTTAGCATTTAAACGTAATTATATAATCAACTTTTCATCATACAAGCTATTTTACACCCATATGAGATATTAGACTATATGTTATTTTCTTTACTTCTTCATTTTAGATCGAAAAGGAAATATATAATGAATACACTATTATAATATATAATGCATGTACTATTTTGAAAAATACATAAGAACCCAGAACTGATATCAGAATTTTTATTAATTAATAAAAATAAATGGGTTCCATGTTTGGTGACTAATTTCTTATGTCCTCACTCTAGCTGCCCTTAAGACATATTGAAAATACATTAGGTTGGCACTCTCACTAGGAATACCCTGCTATGCATTTTAGGCAAAGTATAATAATATTAAAGTCTTGTATTCCAAATATTTTTTGTAAATGTTATATTTTAGCGATGGGTACTTAACACAACATTTTAGTTAAGAAAAGTCTTAAAAATATCCAAATAACCATACATTGCTTGTCATCAAATATATTTTGTCACCTTGAATGCACTGTATGAATCAATACTTTATATTTTATTGATTTTCAATATCGACTCTGTATTCATCTAAAACTAAAAGGGACTATCAAATTTTCATTTGTGTGCCTGAGCAAATTTCCGATTTTAACATTGCCCACAGGATATGTAATATTTATAATTTGGTCATTGGAACTTATGATTTATTGGGCATTGGTACAAAACAAATAATGATCATGAATTATTAATTTCCTTATATACATAATGTATAAAGAAAGTATTGTGACAGGGTCGAAAATTCGAATTCGAGTTTTCGACGGGGAGAGCACGCTTCAAGCATCCCTGATCACTAATCAAACATTTTTGAGGTGATGTCTGTGTGTGTGTGTGTATGAAAGTATGTGTGTGGTGTGTGTGTGTCAGTGAGTCTCTGGAGACGATATCTCACGAACAAATAGAGCAATTTGAATGAAATTTAGCACAAAAATCCCAATCCGTGAATACTGGAAGTCTATTGTTTTTAAACGTAATAGGATGTTCAGAACTCTCCTAAATTTTTGAGTGAAATATTGAAAAAATCATCAAAAAATCAAAACCTTTAATAAAGTTACACAAATAACCATTCCTTATGTAATTTTTTCTTTAGAAAACGATTAACATAAACTTTAGCACGCTAACATGAACTGTTCTCGAGATATTGCACATTTTTAAAATAAATTTATCAAAAATCCCATAAATTAAAAAAATATATTAACAGTTGAGAAACATGTTCACTTTTCATATGTAATATCATGCGATAAATTTGGTGACATCATTCTAGTGAATCTAGCTCATTCCATTCATGAGAAAAGATACTTTGAGTAAATAATTTTGTATTTGAACTCCAATAGTTATTTATCTGCTATAAGAATAACTTATTTCTCCGTCCATAACGCTTGGCGAGATTTTGGCGCCGAATTTGGCGGAATGTCACCAACTTGGCGACCTTTTTAATGTCGCCAAATGGATAAAAATAATAAGATAATTTTGCCAAATGGATAAAATCTCGCCAAATGGATAAAAATGACACTAAATCATTGAAAATGTCGACTAATTGACGAAAATTCAATATCTTGGAAAGCATATAAATATCAACTCTAAAATAAAAACCTTTTTTTTATTGTAAACGCAGTAATTTTATTGCATTATATAAGGAAAGTCATGTGTTGCCCACAACAGATGCTTTGTATATGGGACAACACTATGAATAAGTTGATTGAAGAAAAACTGTAGGTATGTGGTATTTTTCAATGTGGCATAAATTTACAGGTAAAATAGATTTATCTTTAAAGGGAATGTTTAATTTGTTCAAAAATGTTTTACTTATAAAGATTCAAACATTTTCCCCCAACATTCTCAAATATAATAAATACATGACTTGTGCATTACCAGTAGCATTTTGGTGAAAAAAGAAATGAAAATTTATAATGCAATTTACTGGCATGTGAAGCAACTCGACATCAATTCGATTCCATTTTAAGAAGCTTGTGATATTTTTTCGTATTTCACAAATTCCGAATGAAAAAATTGGATAAATCTGTATCGTCAGTCAAAATGATCCCAAATGCAGCATGTTTTCCGACCTTTTAAAGTCCTTGAAAAATATATCGAATTATAGCAAGTTAGATAGTGTACCCCGTCGGGAAAATAACTTCTCCCTCATGGGGACTAATGACGTCAGAAACACAATTGCATCGAAGCTATTTTTTACTAAAATGATAGAAGATTGAAACTGTCGAGTTTCATGACCATTGACTCATAAATAACCCTTTCAGACACAATTATGCCAAAATATGTCATATGCTGTCATGTTAAGAAAATATAAAAATTCGAATAATTCTTGAAATTTTCGCAAAAATTTCGAAAAATTGTTCTAGATTTCTTTATAACAAAGCAGATATAAAGCTTCGTGAAAATCCAATAATTTGAGTGGCAGTTATCTTATACCAAAGAAATTGAACACGCATTGACTACATACGACCGATGACATACAGACGAGAGACAAACTGATAAATGGCTATCACTCTTAAAAATAGTCAGACGTATATTGGCATCAAATTCCCCAGATCGAAAATTTTCGTGAACACAATACTTTATACTATATAGTATTAGAAAGTAAAAATAAGCTACATAATTACCAGCAAATCATTCTGCAACGTTGCATATGGTTGTTTTGTGGACATGTCGGATTCATATAGTCAGTCTTAAACAAATCAACACAACCAAAGTCAAAAGGACGAATTGGACAAAATTGGACTGTTGAAATCATATAAAGAAGCACCTAGAGACGTAGCAGTTCAAAGCTACTTTTATCTTATATCAATCGTAAATAATAATTGAATGTAATCATTTGTATATGTATTTTCTATATTATTATTTCTATTGTTCCCTAAAATTATGTTAATGTATCAAATATAAATTGTTTATGAGCACCATATGAGCACCATATTTATTTTTAGTCGAACATAATCAAAAATGTTGCAAGAGCCAAAAATGATGTTTTACTTTTTAGTGCATTTAACTAAAATAGTGTAACATATCTTTGTATATAATATTTTATTTCATGTAAGGTTATTTTAATAATCATTAGCTTTTTTCCCAGTCCAAAAGCAACTTGTAATTGTAAGGACACAAATCCTATTGATATAACCCATGAGTCCTAGATTGATTTAATTACAAAATAAAAAGGCAAATATAAAGGCATATATTAGATTCATTAAAAATAATTTTCGCAACTACAAGTCAAATGAATTTTGGAGTGTTTATGGCTTTAATATTTTAAATTGATGCTAAGTAATTTTCACATTTCAAAGAAAAAATATTTATTTTAATTTAAGGAAAATTACTACAAATGAAAATATGTTATTTCGTAAGTTGTTTTGGGTTAATATATTCGATGTCTATATTCGATGTTTTGAGCGGATTACTGGAAAAACAAAAAATTGTATTAAAATGTTTAAATGATGTAAAAAAACTTCTTTTGGAACACTTTACAACATAGTTCAAAAGTGTTTATGACTTTGTCCATTCATTCATTCATTCTGTCTGTCTGTCTAACAGTTCGCACGATAACTGCCGTAAAAATGAATTTATCTACATGAAATCTTAGTATGCTGTTGAGACGGTCTGCGGAACATACGGGAATGTAAATGAATAATATCACCCAATTAGTTTTGGATTGAACCCGAGTTGAAAAAATGAAATACATTGAACCCTATAAGGCTTAATTATTCAAATATTTTTAAGCAAATTTAAAATTCACAAATTGCTTCGAAAGTTTTAAGAAATATTCAAATTATCCCACAAAATATATACAAAAAATTTAGCAAAATATTATGTTCGGAATTTTTTTTACATAAAAATTAAAATAGTAATTACACCGTATTGTATGAAAAGATTACGTGGCCCACTTCAAAGTAAAATATGCTATCTATCTTTTTCCCAGTCTCAAAATCGTGATTTTAAAAGTTCATTTTAATTTATATTTAGTGTTGCATCCGTCCAAAAACCCTTTCATTTTTACGTAATTTCTGTGCATCTATATTCCGCGTCAACGCAATTACAATATGTTTGAGTTTAAATGATCATCAAACTTTGATTATTTCTACAACAACGCCTAATTTTAACGTATGTAGAATGTAAATACATCAGTCTGTAAAATGAGCTATATAAAAATTGCTAAAAATTTTTAGCGCAAAATTATTTAGCTCTGCAGTTTGCAATATTACTGATATGAATGAAATATTCATCAATTTTCCATAGAGACGATTTTACAGCATTGCTTTTATCGATGAAGTTTTAAGCATGGATTTAGAAATTACTTTTACCTCCATGATTTTAAGTTAAGTAAAATAAATTATTGCAGTATTGTGATAATTTTTAAAATATCACCTCTGAATGAAAATAATGGAATAAAAGTGTATGAAAGTAATATTTACTGCTTTTACATAGAGAGCCAGACGATTTATATTTCGATTAAGTCCTTTGAATAAAGTTCATTTTTCTTCGATGACGTTTCAAGTTTTCAAATGTAATAAATTAGTGTAGCATTGTGATAATTTTAAAAATATCACCGCTGAATGCATCGCATTTTAGAGATGTTTAAATAAAATTGCATTGAAGTTGGGAAGTGTTTCATAATTAATGTTTTATGCATAATTGATCTTTCTTGTTTTCATATTATGTGTGTTCCCATTGAGACATAATACACATGAAACCTGATAGATACACATTTTATGACAAATAATGTTTTTTGCAAGATTAGGTCTAATGCATAAATCAGTATACTGTTTTTCAATATCGATTTAAATTCATCCCAAACTGAAAACCTATTTTTCACATTTATACGTGTGGCTGAACATCGTTGTCTGCATTTTCAGTTACCCAAACAGCATGTGATATAATCACAAGTAAATAATCACTTTAAAAGTTAAAATGTAGCTTCAATGTCACTTTTTACTTTCCCTATATGCATAGCGTAGTGTGTAGGGAAAATATAGTGGCGTGGACGGAAATTAAAATTCCAGTTTTCGACGTGGGTGTGTATGTATGTGTGTGTTTGTGTGTGCGCATGTCTGTGTACATATGCTTGTCTGCGTGTGTCTGTGTGCATGTGCATGTGAGTGCTTATGCATGTGTGTGTGCGGGTGCGGGTGTTCCAAACCCAGACCTCTTTACTGACCCAAGGGCTTGTAGCAGCTGTTCGAGAGGACGGGTGTGTGTGCGCGCGTGTTTAAGTCTGTGGCGGCATTTCTCGAACGAATGGAGAATTTAAAATGAAACAAAACTTTGATGCATATGATACAATCAATGAATACCGGAGGCCTATTGAGATTAAACAAGGAGCTTTTTCGGATGACAATATATATAAAGCATTTTCAATGTACCCAATTAACTTATATTTAGCTGAACTCTAAATTGAAAAGTATTGATAATTATAGCATTCGCAGTAAGCAATGAAGTCCATATATTAAAATATTTAACTCATATATTCATCCATTTGGAGTCATTTGCGTAATTGAGGTATCATTTCTGCAAATTCAAATGTAGTTTCTTCAGTTTGGTCAACATATCTTAAGTTGGCTGAATTTCGCAAAAATATTCACTAAATTCACCTAAATTATCGCAAAGCGTTACATAATGACGAAGAGAAGAACTTGTCTTATAAATTAATGGCTATTAGCGAATCGTTGGTCATAAAAATACAAAATTATTAAGGGAGTATCTTTTATCGTTTATGAAACAAACTAAAACCAAGAAAGTTATGATAACAAACTTTTTGCATAATTGTATATAAAATGCATTTTTCTAATTTATATCCAGTCCAGAAAAATGTGACGTTAGTGAAATATTTATAAAATAAATATTTAATATTTAGAATCCTTGATCGGTGAAAACTTATTTAACTAAAATAACAATATTTTTATAGAAAATCTTTGCGTAGTTTTTTTTTCACTACAAGTATAATATCAAGCAGACTGAAGTATTGTTGATAAATACCATTGCGTAAATATCTAGGAAATAAACTATATTTAAATAATTAAAATATAGCTACCGGTTTATATTTCATTTAGAGAATAAATATTATTAAAAGCAAACAGCAAACAGTGAAGATTGGATATTGTGGTGTTTTATGTGTCGTTATGATTCGGCCATATAACGTGCTGGTCATTGGCCAACGGAGCAGCGCAAATATGTCCGTCCGGTCTCTCATATTCATGAGTCATGGCTCCCCATATACATTACAATGTCCGGGTCTTGAAGCTGGAATCGCACATTATGATGTTATATGCTTGTTCCCTACACGGTTCGTCCGTATTTGAACTAGTACTAGCTAGTGAACACCTAGTGATATCCACAGGATTCAATCGTGTGCGATGTCTTACAAATCATGTTCAGTGTTCCCGTGATAGGTTGAGTTGGCATATTCTTCGCAACGTGCTTGAGAAAGGCGGAAAAGGCTATTTTTACTATATCATACTATGAAATATAGTATAAAGAAAGTAATGTTATCACAATTTTCGACTTCCAGTTTTTAGGCTATTATATCTTTAAGCAAATAATCATGTATTTTCATAAAACTTTATATCAGGATATTTTTAAGAAAAATCTAGAACTAGATATGAATTTATGATATTCGAGCGAAAACTTCGATATTTATAGAAATTTTATATTTTTCTTAACATGGCACCAGACTTCAAACTTTGACATAAGTATACATAAAAGGGATTATTTATTTATTGCTTAACGATTAAGTAGTTTCAATCACCGTAAAGGAAAATAACTGTGATACACTATTTGTGTATGTGGCGTAATTTACGTTTGTCAAACATGATATCAAACGAAATATTTTTCAATCCCTTGAAAATAATAACAGGCTATAATTGAATATTTGGACTTGTGATACAGACATTTTTAATTTTTCATGTAAATTCAAAACAAAATTTTATAAGCTACATAAAAACGAATTCTGGTATAAGAACATCCAGTCAAACAAAATATAGTTTTCAAGCACGTATCTCATATGTGTGACCTGCAACAAATATGGTATTTTGGACAAGTCATACTAGATTTTAGTGTATTTTTCATACGCATATCACAGAGAGCTTCCTGTATAAAAGCATCTTATAAAATATCTGTAATTGTCAGAAATACAATGTCTTGCCCTTATCTAACACAAGTTTCATCCCTACATTAAAAATTAAACTGTAGCTTCAATGTCAAGTTTTACTTTCCCTATATGCATAGTGTAGTGTGTAGGGAAAGTATAGTAACGTGGGCTGAAATTAAAATTCAAGTTTTCGACGTGTGTGTGTATGTATGTGTGTGTATGCGTGTGTATGTATGTGTGTGCGCATGTCTGTGTACGTATGCTTACCTGCGTGTGTCTATGTGCTTGTGCATGTATGTGTGCGTGAGCGTGTGTTCCATACCCAGACCACTCTACTGACCCTAGGGTTGTAGCAACTATTTGAATGGCCGGGCGTGTACGTGTGTGTGCGTGTGTGTGTAATTCTGTGGCGGCATCTCTAGAACGAATTGCGAATTTCAAATGATACAAAACTTTGATACTTATGATACAATCAATGAATAGCGGAGGCCTATTGATTTTAAATACAATCAAATATTCGTAAACCTCTCCCTTCAAAATTTCGAATAAAATTTTGAATAACTCTCTTAAAAGTTAAAACCCTCAATATTGTTATCTAAATAATCATTTCTTATGTAATTTTTTATTAGAAAGTGATCAAACTTTCGAAAGCTAACATGAACATTCTCGTACTATTGCAATTTTACATATAAATGTATAAAAAAATATTGCATAAAATTAAGAAAAAAAATTATGACTATTGTGGAATATGATCACTTTTCACACGCAATATTATACGATAAATTCAATTACCACTCGGCTGGCCAGCTTGTTTCCTTTTAACTGTTTTATTACTGCCCGAATCTCAGAACCAGTTTTAGTCCAAAAGTTGCAGGGAGAACACTGCGAAAATGTTTGTTTTCCAATCGAGGAATTCCCCCCTCCCCCCACTGAACGCTCTCAACAGTCTATTGTAAGGTAATGGTAATCGTTTCGCACCCTGGCTGGCCGTCGGTGGCTGTCGCCTTTTTGCCCCCCCCCCCCCTCGAACACCACAAATTCCCCTTTTGTCAAACGGACATGTTTCCGCTTGCTTATTTTCTGTATCTCTTTTCTCCTGTTTTCAAAAAACGGAATACACTTCAATGAATGGAATTCAGCGTTCTTAGCATTTTAATTAGATTGACATTATTATGATCTAACTAATTTTTAAATATTTTTGGAAAATATAAATAAGTTGGAAACCTATAATAATTTTAAATCCTGTTTCAGGTTTAAAAATATCTAATAAATGTATTTTGAAAAAAAAAAGTCCTCTGTTAAATGTTCTTTTAATATTTCTTAGCTGCCTACACTATTTTCTCACTCGGCATGCAAAGGGAGAAAATGTCTGTCACTCGAGTTAGAAATGGGTTTATGTTTCAATTTGACTTGGTTAAATTTCTCTTAGTGTTTCTAATTATTCATATTTTTCCTATACAATCGCAGAGTTTTTTAAAAATAATTAATTAGTATATCAACGTATACGACTATCAAATTTTCGAAATTTGTGCGATTTGATCATATAACATTATTTCACTTTACATATACAGTGTATTGTAGAGAGTATGATTTTAATATATTTGCATTTCATTTTTATTGTGTACTAGCAGCATAACCGTTCTTCTTATATGACTATCAAATTTTCAAAATTTGTGCGTTTTGATCATATAACATTATTTCACTTTACATATGCAGTGTATTGTAGAGAGTGTAATTTTAATATATTTACAATTCATTTTTATTGTGTACTAGCAGCATACCCGTTCTTCGTACGGAGTATATATATAAAGAAACTTATAATTCGCAATCATGTGCAAATTCTGCGAAAATATTAAATTTATTGATCGTAAAGAGAAGTTTAAGAATATATGTTCTCTCTATGCGAAATTACCTTCACGGGCAGATCTGAAGAATAAAACCTCCTGGCTCCTTATGTAAGCAAATTTACAAAAAATAAGGAATTGAATCAATATATGCAACCCCGTACTACTTATATTGTGGCAGATTAGAAAATATGCCAGTGTGTTAGTAGAAAATTACCCGTATTACAATATGAATCTCAAAAATCGTTGCCAAAATAAAAGAGAGGACGTAATAAATTGAAAATATCAACAATCCCAGTACTCTTCATACCAGAAGGTCGTAAGATACTTATATATGCCAATATATATCAAAACATATGCCAATAT
Source organism: Amaurobius ferox (assembly GCA_951213105.1). Lineage (NCBI taxonomy): Eukaryota > Metazoa > Arthropoda > Arachnida > Araneae > Amaurobiidae > Amaurobius > Amaurobius ferox. The sequence continues at coordinate 125,405,722 of OX578134.1, forward strand.
ACCTATACTACTTATATTCTCGTAGATTAGAAGATATACCCGTGTATTTGTAGAAGATTACTCGTACAACGTACAATATATAAGTTTAAACGATTTTTGTCATAATAAAACAATAGCATAATAACTTGAAAATATCAATAATCCCTGAATCAATAATCCCCGAAAATATCAAAAATAATAACGTTTAAACCTGAAGACCGTAATTGATATTATCCAGTCAAAAATGCTATAAGAAAAATCAAATCGTAATTTTCTAAAATATATTTTTATATCCATTTATTTATTATTCAAATCGAAAAAATAATAATTAAAATTAACAGACAGATTTAATTTAATTGCGTTTCTGAGCAACATTATATAAGATAGAATCTTCCTCATAAACTGCGAAATTAAATAACCATTTTGATTTCTTTATACTTTTCAGTGTTCAGTAGAATCTTGTGAAAATTAAAGCATGGAGATAGATTGCCCCTTTAAATCATGCTTCAAACAATTCATGTTTTCAGAAAGTGACTAATTAGAGCAAAAAATCTCCCATCAAACTCAGAGATAAAATTTTAATTCACTTTCAAACGATTTTAAAGCTTTTCGTTTGGATAAACCACGGAGTTAGAGAGTAGAACTACTAGGAAAAGTTTCATTTTTCATTAATAACCCCTGGTCTTAGATACTCGAAACGTGAGCTAAATTTATGGGGGCTATATTTCAAGGCAATCCAGAAAATTTCATCGAATTCGGTTCAGCCGTTCTCCCGTGATAATGAAACAAACAAAAATTTCGTTTTTTTTCTAATATCTTGAGAACCACTGATCGTAGAAACTGAAATCATAAACTAAATTTTAAGTAGGGCTATTTCCAGGCTACCCAAAAAATTTTTTCAAATTCGGTTCAGCCGTTCTCCCGCGATGACGGGACAAACAGACAGACAGACAGACATACAGACAGCTTTTTAATTTTATTTATGCAGATTCTCCTTAGAATCAAGCAAATTTAATAAATATTAACCTAATTGTCAATTTTCCAGAATTAAAAAAACATAACCATTGTAAAATTGTCAATGCTTGCATACAAGAACTTTCATTTGCTTATAGAAAATTGCATAATGGACATAACACATTGATTTATTTGTTGTTATCATAATCTAATGAGTTAAAAGAAGCACAAAAATGTATACTTCTCTGAAATGTATATAAATATTTTTTGAACTACATTAGAAATACATATTTTAAAACCTTCAATGCATCTTTATACATACCAATCAAAATTTATATTTGGATATGTGTTGATTATTTAAACACATCAATTAGGAACGCATATTGTTTCACATTTCGAACGTTTTGATGTGGAGCACCCCATCTACAAAACATTTTTGAAAAATTCGATTTTTCCTTAGAGTTTTATTGAACCATTTATTCGTGTATTAAATTGCAAGATTCTATCTCACTTAAAACAGGAGTTCCTCATTTTTTCGACAAATCGAAAATTCTAGAGTGCAGCGCCCCTAAAGTACTAATATATGGAAAACTAATATTGTGCACTTTCTTCGTTTCCAACTATCTTCCATTATATCACATTTAGAGTATATTTCATCGGGAATATGTTTTTGTAGCATTTTACCTTTCGAATGGTTTTGTGTGGAGCAACCACCTCCGTAAATGAATTTTTTGTAAAACTCTATTTTTCTTGGTTTTTTGTTAAACGATTGACCTATGCACCAAATTCACAGCCTTTATCACATTTTAAAGGATGCGTTTATCATTTATTCAGCAAACTGAACATTTTTTTTTGTGCGAAACCCTCTAAATTTGCAAATATTGAAAACTAAAATTGTACACTTACTTTCTTCCTAGCTGCTCTTAGTCCTCTGGACGAGTCGGACGGTCTGGGTCTTCAACTTACTTTCTTCCAAACTATCTACCCGTACACTAAATTTGAAATCTCTATCTCATTCCGAGGCAATTTTTTTATCAATTCACCTTTTGAACATTTTGTGAGGTGTACCCTCCCCTAAAATGAACATTCTTGAAACATTTCATACTTCTAGGTTTTTTTTTTATCAGATGAATCGCCCATATACCGGATCTCAATCCCCAATCCCATTTTAAAAGGTGTGTATCTCATTTATTCCGATAATCGAAAATGTTGGTCTTCAGCACCACCTGAAGTAGAACATATTAATAAATCGAAATTTTACACTTTCTTCCTCCTAAACTATCTACCCGTATACCAAATTTGAAATTTATATTCCATCCCGAAGAATTGTTTTTTTTTATTAATTCATCTTTCGAACGTTTTTCTATAGAGCACGCCCTTAAACGAACGTTTTTGAAAAATTCTATTCGTCTCGGGTATTTTAATCAAATGTTTGACCATATACCACATTTCAAGCTTCTATCAAACTGTAAGAAAGTCATTTCTCATTCATTCGGCAAATCGAGTATTTTGGTGTGCAGCGCCCCCTTAAGTAAAAAATATTGGAAATCTGAAATTGCACACTTCCTTCCATTTGAACGATTTACCAGTACACGAAATGCGAAGTATCTGTCTCAGAGCAAAGCATGCTTTTTTAATCATTTCACTTTTCGAACGTTTTGGCGTGGAGCATCCCCTATGCAGAACATTTTCGAAATATTCGATTTTTTCCAGGGGGTTTCATCGAACGATCGATCCGTGTACCAAATTGCAAGTCTCTATCTACTTGGGAAATGTCTAGAAAAGCGTGACAGACAGACAGACGGCCACTTGGCAATTAGTATATATAGATATATAATAGAAAATCTAATAAGGATATAATGTAACTTTATCTATATAATGCAATTAATTTACTTCTTTCGAAGTAAATAAATTAAGTATAATATACACGGCACAATCATTTTCATACTGAACTGTACATTTAGCGCTTTTCCGGATGACAATATATGAAGCATTTTCGAAGCACCCAATTAACTTATATTTAGCTCAACTCTAAATGGACAATTATCGATATTTATAGCATTCCCAGTATGCAATACTGTTCATAAATTAAAATATTTTTCTCGTATATCCATCCATTTGGAGTCATTTTCGAATTGCAGTATCATTTCTGCAAATTTATATATAGTTTCTTCAGTCTTGGCAAGATATCCTCAAGTTGGCTGAATTTCGCAAGAAGATTCATTATATTCACCTGATTTATCGTCAAGGGTTACACAATGAGGGAGAGAAGACCTGGTCTTATATAGTAATGGCTATTGGAGAATCGTTGGTCATAAAAATACAAAATTATTAAACGAGTATCTTTTATCGTTTATGGAACAAACTAAAACCAAGAAAATTATGATAACAAACTTTTCGCATAATTGTATATAAAATGTATTTTTCTAATTTATTTCCAGTCCAGATAAATTTGATCCTAGCGAAATTTTTATAAAAGAAATATACGATATTTTAAATCTTTGATCGGTGAATACTTATTTAAATAAAATAACAATATTTTTATAGAAAATCTCTGCGTAGTTTTAATGTCAACCAGACTGAAGTATTGCTAATAAATACTATTGAGCAAATATCTAAGAAAGAAACTCAATTTAAATAATTAAAATATAATTACCGGTTTATATTTCATTTAGAGAATCAATATTATTAAAAGCACAGCAAAAAGTGAAGATTAGATATTGTGATGTTTTATGTGTCGTTATGATTCGGCCATATAACGTGCTGGTCATTGGCCAACGGAGCGATGTCTTACAAATCACGTTCAGTGTTCCCGGGAAAGGTTGAGTTGGCATATTCTTCGCAACGTGCTTGAGGAAGGCGGAACGGGCTCTTTTTACTATCTCATGCTATGAAATATAGTATATATATATATATATATATATATATATATATATATATATATATATATATATATATATATATATATATATACATAAAGACATAATAGAAATATAAAAGAAGAAGGAAGGTAACGTAAAGTGCTTACACAAAGGCGGTAAGGGGTAGTGATAGGGTAAGGGGTACTTTACGATACTTTACTTTACGTTACCTCCCTTCTTCTTTTATATTTTTATTATGTCTTTAATATATGTTTAGTGTTTTATGCTGCTGTGCGCAAGTACACTAAAAACTTATTTCAATAATTTTCTTTAGAAATCTTTCTATTTTCACACATATATATATATATATATATATATATATATATATATATATGTATATGTATATATATGTATATATATATGTATATACATATATATACATATATATATATATATATGCATATATATATATATATATATATATATATATATATATATATATATATACATATATTTTAAATTCGTGCGATAACTTCCTAATATATTCGAATTTTTATACTTTGTTATGGACAAAACGTGAAACAATCATGCATGGAAGGGTTTATTTATGGCTCAATAATCAGGAGACTTCATATTTTCGAATCACTGTTGTGAAAAATATCCGCAATACAACTTTTTTTTGTTCATGAAGTTATTACCCTCTCCCTTGGAGGACACATTTTCAAGTATGTATGAATCAAAAGATTCAAGCCCTTCAAAGCAAAGGGTAACACGTTATAGTTATAATAATTCGAATCCACAATACCGATTTTTTTAATTTTTCCTTGTAAAATTTGAAAAAAAAATGAATTCTGGTATGAGGAAGTCGAGTTGAGCCACATTCTAGTTAATTTTAAATACATCTTAAAATTTAAATTAAAGTGGTACGTTTAAACTACACATACTGTTTTAGTAGTTTAAAAATATGTTTAAAACATATGACTCGGGCAGCATATGCCATTCACTTCATAATGCAAGAACTTTACTACTTTCAATAGGACATAATGATGGACAAGATCCACGGCTGAATGTTTTAACGTTATAAACTACGCTGACGTTTGGCGCTTTTTTGAATGACAATAATGAAAATTATTTTAAATAAGGGCCAAATTAACTTATATGTAGCTCAAATCTAGCTTACTAGCATCTTATTAGGCACCATAATCTATTGTAAATATTCCTAACATCTGATAAACAATGTACTCCATTATATTAAAATATATTAATAACAATGTCATCAATTTGTCATCATTTTGGCAAATTTAGTGTCATTTTTTGGTCCGAATTTTCAATTTGGTCAATTTGGTCCGAATTTTAATAGATAGTTAAGCTGGTTATATTTTGCCAAATTTGTCGATAATTTTGTCAAGAATTTTGCAATTTGATGAAACATGGAACTTTTCGATTTTTACGTATTACTACTGTTCGATATTTATTTAGATACATTTTTTTGAAAAAATGTTAAGATATTGAAAATAGTTCAAGATAGCGTTCTAAAATGTATGTCATGCTTTTAAAAATAAAAACTACGTACAAACTGATTATTTATTTAATATTATTGAATGTTCTGATTTTATGATGCTTTTATGATATTTTAAAAAATACCATTAAAAAATTTAGGATCTTCTGACCGTTTGACCGCGTTTAAAAGAAATAGGATTCCAGCATCACTGCACATCATAATCGTACCAACGCTCCATTCGTTCTTTTAATATGCAAATTTTAAATACTAAAAAAAAATTCTTTAAATTATTTTCAATCATTAATTCATAATTAATGAATAATTTCAATTATTAATTGACCATTAATGAATATTTTCAATTATACTTTATATTTCGCTATATTTTCAATATAATTGATATGTTTGGAATCTTTAACAGGTTATAAATTATTTTCGTTACACGACACCAGAGGCGCCGGCTCCGCTTGCCCCCTTGGCCAATCACTGTGAACTCTTCCCGATTTTAAAAAATGTAAAGAAGTAACAATTATGAATAACCATGGTTAATTCATTAATATTGTTAAAACCCTGAAGGACGATTTGTCGCAATAACTTTTAACATTTTAGCTGTTGGAATAACCGAGAACCACAAAGTTTTTTTACTCTTGAAAATAACTTGCGATGTAATGTTGTCGGTGTTGTGTTTGTGTTAGAATTAAGAGCAAAATAGATTTTGTACCGTGGTTGCATTTTCTTAAAGCTCTGCCGCAAGTTTGGAGGCATTAACTATCATCTAGAAAGCATTAACTATCGTCTAGAAGGCATTAACTATAGTCTAGAAGGCATTAACTATCGCGTCTAGAGTTACATATCTGTTTTATTTTAATGTTTTGTATTTCTTAAATGTTTTATATCAACATATTTGTTACATTTTATTAACTAATACTTTATTAACAAAATTTAAATAAAATTCGAAGTAAACAGTCTTGAACATCTACTGGTTTACATTAGCTTATACAATCTAACCTGCCTCAAACGGAATTCAGGGGAATTTTCCAGTTTTGTAAATTTCCCCGTTTCATGCAGGTTATTTCAGGAAAAGCTAAGTTAAAAGTTTAGTTGGACATGCTGATAGTTCATATGTAATTGCTCACCCATACATCAGACTTTAAAAATTCTGAAAAGTGTAGTTAGATAAATCCGATCTATACTATATTATATTATAATACCTAATTTATTTTTTTGAATATGTGTATACGTACATTATTGCGTACTACGATCACAGAAGAATATGTATAATCATGTTCTTAACTGCTAGCTTATTACCGTACCTTAAAACCTAGATGAATTGACTTACATGCAAACCTTACTATAAAAAAAATTAAGAAAAAATGTGAGATGGACTTTTCAAAAAATCAAACTTGGGTTTTAGGACATGTGTCTCAGTAATGATACGACATTCAGTTAAAAATCGTGCCTTGATTAATATTTCTAGAAATTCAGAGTCTCCCATATTAACGGGAAATTTTTGAAGATCTGAAATGGCTTTCAGAAAATCGGGATTTAATATAAAGTTCTGTGGAAAATGGCTCTCATAATAGAATAAATGGCTAAAATAGTAAGATGAATTTTCCATTCTCTGTTAGTTACAACAGGTGCTTTAATTAAAAAAATATTTTATATTGGCAGTCCATTTCCGCATTGTGCAGGTTCTGTTTCACTAAGGGGGAAAACTAGCAAACTAGCATGGATTTCCTATATTTTTGGAAGAGCCTAAAATATTTTCCTCTTATTACAGTATTCATTTTCCAACATTTTACGTTTCAAACAGATGCCACTGTATGTTCAAAACTATTACTCTCGCTATCTATTAGCAATCCATAATGTCAAAATTTTGCAACATTGTTTTATTTTAATAGAGATAAATAAATATGGTACTTCATAAGTTGTCTCATGAAAATAAAATGATCATTTTATCTCTTAGATTATTAAAATTGATGAAAAACGTAGTCATATCAAATGGGATTAGAACAAATTGAAAATATCTATTAATATATATTACATTATTTTAAATAAACTTCATTTCAAAATTAATTTCCTTTTGATAGTTAATTTCTCATGTTTCCATTATAAAGTATATTTTTATTCTCATTATTTTCATATTTCCATATTCTTTTAATTTATTTTCAAATAAAATATTCTCAAAAGCTCTTGTGGCTGACAGCAGATTGTTTTGAAATTTAATATTTTGTAATGGCTCTCTTCAAATACTTGAACCTAGAAGATTTGTCGTGTAATTTACATTTTCAAAAAGAACACAGAGCGTGAAAGCCTGAACTGTTTATAAAAAATTGAGGAAATGTATTTAACATTTAGTCTTCTTCAAATACAAAACGGATATTTTCATGCATGAAACAAGAAAATAACATTTATTACGAAAATGATACATTTGCCTTATAGGAGGGGGGGGGGGAGAATAAATTGATATAAAATTTTGATTTAATTAAATTTTAAACAATGGTTATATCCTTATGTATGTAATTGTATCCGTGCATACTAAATCGTAGCAGATTAAATTTTATTTACTGTTTTATATATGCTTGCATTTAACCTTTAGAGTGTATGATAATCAAGTTAAAAGTGCACTGAACAATTTATTTACGTCAAAATTCCTTTCAATTCTTAACTATTTTTTATTTTCATATTGTATCGTTAATTATTCTGTTTTTAATTTTCATTAAAAGAGTTTATTATGACTACAGTTACATATCATTAGAATCGTTTAATATATTTGTCACTTACATGAAAAAATATAGTAACGTGAAAAAGAAAACATTATACTAGTTAGGAGTATTTCGAATTCTAAACATATATAAAGTTTAGAATATTTATGCTTAAGTAAAATACAATAATATATACATAATAAGATAAAAACTGTTATAATGTAAAATATAATAATATATGCATATTATTATAAAATATAATCTAATTCGTTCCATTCACGAGAATAGATACTTTGATTAATATTTTTGTATTTGAACGCCAATAGACATTTATCCGCTGTAAGAATAACTTGTTTCTACATCCATGCCGCTTGGCGAGATTTTGACGATGAATTAAGCGGAATGTCGCCAACATGGCGAAATTTTTAAATGTTGCCAAATTAACGAAAATCTCGCCAAATGGATAAAAATGACGCTAAATCATTAAAAATGAGGACTAATTGAAGAAAATTCAATATCTTGAAAAGAATATGAGTATCTACTATAAGAATAATATTTTTTTACATGTAAAAGTAGTAAATACATTATATTATATAAGGAAAGTCATGTGCTGCCGACATCAGATATTTTATTTATATATTTTATCGTTAATTATATTATTCTAATTTTCATTAAAATAGTTTATTACGACTGCAGTTACATATCATAAGAATTGCTTAATATATTTGTCACTTACATGAAAAAAAAATATATATATATAGTATTGTGAAAAAAATATTATACTAGTTATAAGTATTTCCAATTCCAAACATTTATAAAGACTAAAATATTTATGCTTAAGTAAAATACAATAATATATACATAATAAGATAAACACTGTAATAATGTAAAATATAATAATATACGTAGATTAGTATAAATATAAAATATATAAATATATATTAAATAAAATTATGTAAATTATTAAATATATGAAGATATAAAATATGCGCATATATTATTTAAAAATAGAAAAAAGATTAAAGTTCATAATAATAAAATATTTATGCTTCATAAAATATTGATAGTTTGAATGTTCAGTAGAAGAATTTAATTTCATCATTACACATTTATTTATTAATAACACTAATTTGAAAATTTCCTGAGAACTTTGCTAAATTTTTGTGATTTACCAAAATGTATATTCAGCCTTCTAAAATCACTATCGTGGAATGCTATTATAAATGAAACACCATATTCACTTAGTTCCTTGAAACGTGAAATGATTTCTTTTAGTACGATTTGGAGCTTAAAATTCCGTTATCATTTCATCAAGATGTTGTTAACTTTCTTCATTCACATATATAATTTAATTATGTAAAAATTGGAGTTCAAAATACTTAATGGGGAGATTAGACGTTATTCTCTTATATACATAATTAAGAAAAATTTTACGAAACAAAAGTTGTGACAAATCCATCTTAACTTTTAAATCTTTAATTGCACTGATGAGTTAAATATCTGTTTTGAATAACAATACAGCTTTTAATAAATATTTGAATTTTACGACTTTAAAATATGCATTCTTATCGGCATTGCTTGGCATATTTTTATCAGAAAATTTAAAACAGAGCTCCATTAATCTTTAAAGTCTTTAATATGCCATGGATACATATTTTAAATGAACTTTGATTTAAAATGTGAAGCGCTTCTATTTTAGAAATATCTAACTTTTAATATGCATGTAGAAACTTTTATTATGCTCGTATGTAACAAAATCGTGTCATTATATACACATATATTTCAGTTTCACATTATTTTTGTCTATATACATTTGGTAATATGTATTACAAATAGGAAAATACCAAATATTCCTTCTATTTGAAATTAGGAAATTCAAATTGAAAAGTAATCAAAAATACATATACTAAATACTACGCTTCTAATTGTCACACAATCCTGTTATCACTAATTCCCTTTGAAATTAAATCATTGTCCTGTTGTCACAAAACCACTGTCCTGCTGTCCCTAAATCACTATTATGTTGTCACTAAATCACTGTTCTGTTGTATACTAAAAACTACGCCATCTTGTCAAATGAAACATATGGGACTGCGCTAATGGCACATAGATATGATTTTCAAACCGCAGTGGATATCATCTTATTTTCCCTAACCTTATGGCGAAAAGATTCTTCCCTCTCAGTAACATTTTTAATTGCGTACATTTGGGGATTTTCATCTAGCAACATAGGCGAAAACGACAAAACATACGTTATCAATTCAAACATTGTGAAATAATGAAAATTTACATTTTCTTAATATAGATGTAGCTTAATATGTTCTTGGATTGTACTTCCATTCTGATAAATTCATTTGTAATTTCAAATTCACAGATATTTATTTATCAAATGTTGTGCATTTTCTCAACGGATTTCGCATTCTTAAGCTAAATCTTGAGTTACCGTATAATATTTCTAATTCTTGCGATTATTTCAGCAGTTTTAAAAATTTAATTGACATTGACATTAGTAAGCGAAGATTTGTCATGTATCTTTGTGGTCTTGATATGTATATTCCACTTATAATACTAATTTTCAAAGAATTTATAAATATTTTATATAATTAGCATAACTTAGAGAAGAATTTCAAGAAGCAAAAGTTCCTCACAGAATAAGATTCTCACAGTATACTTTTATTAGATTACATTAGTGAAGAGGATGTTTCCTTAAACAAAGATCGATAACTAATAAATATTTGATGTCATAGAGTAAACTCAAAAAAATCATCTCTATCCTTGTGTAAGTTGCATATGAAGAATTAAATGCAATCATTTATTTCACCTCTGATCCACTATGCAATATATATTCTTAAAGAAATAACTGCAAGTCAATGATATTTAAGTATACTATTTCAGAATATATTTTAGCAAAGGTTTATTGTTCCGTTTTACGTGCTGAAACAAGAACAGAAATTTTGGCAAAGCGATAATTAAAAATTTAGTTTTATATTCTTGTTTCTAAGAATAACCGTTTCAGAGATAAACTTCTGTTTACTTTTATTACAATTATAAAATATTTAATTTAATTTAATTTTTCAGAAGAATCTCTAGGTATTTGAAACTACAACCATATAATGAAGTACGTAAATGATAGCAAAATATTTGTAAATCAGCAATCAGATTATCGTTTTCGAATACAAAAATAAGTTCCTTTACGCTTCACATGCGCATCATTGGCAGTTTTCGAGATATGAGATTTTTTTTATTTTACACCAGGAGCGCCATAGCTTTCACAAATATCAAATGAACTACCAGTAACGTATCATACCATATCTATTCAATTAAGACAATAAATTCGTGGATTTTTTTTCCTTCTATTTAGTTACTAGAAAGCTCTAATTTGTGTGTATTTTAGTATTTTAGTGCCCTATTTGTACTTTATTCTACATTCCGTTTAGTAGTAATTGTACCTCATATGAGATCCCCTCTTAGAAGGTTTAGTTGTCGAAGCCCTCAGCATGAACGGAACAACAAAATATTAGATCATTAATTACTGATATAATTTTTAAATATTCCATTCTTCAGATTTACGTATCGTTGCTCTCAGCATTTTGAGAGGGGAGTAATTTTAGATTATTGTTCATTGATATGTCGACGCGGTAGTCGAGAGATCAAGGTAGGCGTTTCCTATTGATCAATCGGTTGCTGGGTTGTGGGTTCGAGTCCCACCCGCGGACATCGATGTTGTGATGTTCGGCGCGGAGTGTTCCGACCCCCACTGGTGCGCTGGGGCAACGTCATATGACGGCTAACATGTTCACGGCTCTGGCTTTTGTTTGAGATATTGGTTGTTTATGTTATATGTACGGGATATTCGTTCTGTTTGTATAATGGTTGTCTTATTCTCTGCCATTTGAAAAAAAAAATGTTTATTGATATAATTTAAAATATTTCATGTTGCAGTTTTAAGTATCGTTGCCTCCAACATGGTTATGGAACAACAGAATTTTAATAGATCATTAATTATTGATTTAACTTTATATATTACATTCTATAGCTTAAGTATAGTTGCTCCCGCAGCACATTCATTGACGAGGGATTACAATTCTTCAAATTTACGTTTTTTAGTCGTAAACTCCAATGAGTCGGCTTGCAAGATCTCGACATTATCAAATGTCTCAAAATCTAAACTGTCACATAATCAACTTAAAATATATTTTTGCCTTTAATAGTAACTTAAATTTTAGTTTGCATTAGGAAGTCGTCAGCAATTATCACAGAGCATCATTGCTTTTGCAGAATAATTAAGATGTACGATTAACCTTAGCATAATAAAAGAATAACATGTTTCGTTCTGATGTAACTGCGTGATATGAATACCCAGTCACTCTTGTCTTATTTTCAAGTATTGTTTGACTGCATAACGTGACCTTAAGTGCCAAAAAATGCAAGGAGAGCACTTATAATTATGTTGTATGCTCTTTTGAGGAGTAAAGCGTTATTTCCCGTCACACTACACTTAATGTAATTCCGGTAAGTTATTTTGAAGTTGAAAAACTTATTTGATTGAAGTACATTCGGCTCTAATATAATATTGTAATTCTATTTTCCATTGTACTTTTTCTTAATAAAAATATTTTTGTCCCTGTAGAATGCTTTCAATTCTTTGCTTTTTCTGCGAAATGTTAGTAGTTATAAAAGGGGCGCTCTGCGGCGGATCGGGGAGGCGGCACAGCGCGGCACAGGAGGAGTGACCCTCTTTGGGAGGAGGGTCCCTCTTTGGGAGGATGCCTCTCTGGAGTGTCTTCCCTCTTTGGAGTGTCTTCCCTCTTTTGAGAGGAAGCCCCTCCTTGGAGGGTCTTGAGACCCCCAGGATGCCTCTCTTGAGAGGATCCTCTCAATGCCCCCCTCCCCTCTTTTGGAAGTTTGGTGAGGCGGCACAACACCGGATGCCTCTTTCCTAGTATTGCGAAAGTCTTTCACGGAGTGAGTTTCACTCTTGAGAGGGAATGTCGCAATCAGCGACTGACCTTTGACCTGAGGAAGAAGTTTCAAGGTATGTCGCAATCGAACAATCTGGAAATGACGTGTCGCGCCTTGGAGCTCCTTAGCACACGTCCTCCCTCTCTGCTGGTCAGCGACAGAGTGAAAGATCTTATCAGCAGGATGTAGTTAAAGCGCCCTCTGACGAATTTTGATGAAGTGCTGCCATCTATCGACATTTTTTTTTTTTTTTTTTTCCAAAAGAAATTAATGTTTCACTTGTCAGGAGCTGGATTCGATCTTGGGTCCAACTGATTAGAAGTCGCGCGTCTTACCATCGTGCCAAAGCACCCGTGCTTTATAGGCAGTTAACTTCGAAGTGTACCTTATCAGTGGAAGTTAGATTATTTTTCAAAGTTCATTCGAATAGCGATGCAAGGGTGCGTTTTAAAACAGAATGCTACGGACTGAATATAAATATGTATATTATAACACAATGATTTTTTTTTTTAAAACAAATGTATACACAAACTTTAAAAACACGAATGTAATAATTAGCTAAAATTGTATTCAGTGGATTTTTTTTTTTTTTTTTTTTTAAATAAATCAATACGATTTTTATAATAATAATAACGAAATGATTTCGAATGTTTAAAAACAAATTGATTACGGATTTCCAATGAACACACAAATTGTGTTCAGTGGACACAAAAATTGTGTTCAGTGGACACACAAATTGTGTTCCGTGGACAGAAAAATGGTGTTACATGAATACGATTCAACCCTTTATGTGTTGTGTATCTAAAAACAAGTGTATACACAAACTTTAAAAACATGAATGTAATACATAGCTGAAATTATGTTTTGTGAACAGGATTTGACCATTCTAAGTGTGATTTTTGAAAAATAAATCTAACAGTATAGAAAAATAATATTAATGAAAATTAGAACTCACAGAACGACCTCTTCACTACTCGCTGGTCAAACTCCAAATGAGTGAGACACTCTCATTACGCTATTAAAAATTAGATCTTATCATCACCAGTATGAGGTGTTGCCACCTATTTTTTCTAATAATATATTTTTAATAGTTGGATACTTCAAGGGTTTGATACAAAATAATGACGTCAGCAGTATGAGGTGTTGCCAACTATTTTTATAATAATATATTTCTACTAACTGGATACTTCAAGGGTCTGATACAAAATAAACAAGTTTGAATGAGATTGATATATAATTTCAGATGTATATTCGATTTTTTTTTTTTTTTTTTTTTTTTTTTTTTTTTTTTTTTTTTTTTTTTTTTTTTTTTTTTTTTTTAAATAAATCTAACTATCAATATAATTTTTTTTTAAAAATGATTTGAATACACCCAAGTATAGTTACGCATTTTCAAAATAGTGTTAAGTGAATAGCATTCGACCATTCTGAGCGTTGTGTATTTAAAAACATGAATGTAATACATAGCTAAAATTGTGTTCAATGAACACACAAATTATGTTTTGTGAACAGGATTTGACCATTCTAAGTGTGATTTTTGAAAAATAAATCTAACAGTATAGAAAAATAATATTAATGAAAATTAGAACTCACAGAACGACCTCTTCACTACCCGCTGGTCAAACTCCAAATGAGTGAGACACTCTCATTACGCTATTAAAAATTAGATCTTATCATCACCAGTATGAGGTGTTGCCACCTATTTTTTCTAATAATATATTTTTAATAGTTGGATACTTCAACGGTCTGATTTGCTACATGCAATCTAAAACACATCACTTTAATGATATTGTGCATCGAATATGATTCGGCCATTTTTAAAATGGTGGATGTAATTGAAATATCGAAGTTTAGAATTTAACAAACTAACGAATTTTCACCCCCATAAATTTTAGCATTCAGTTTAAATAAAACCCAATGAATATGATATCACCATTTTAACATCGTAATTTTACTACCATGATAGAACTTAGAAGTGAGTGTACATTATTTTTCCCTGACACAAACACTTTTAAAATCTATTGCAAGTTTGGTTCTCACAATATATATTCCAATGAACGAGAATCGTCCAAGCGAGCATTTACAATAATCGTCCAAACACCCAGATAGCGATTGCTATGGTCAATATCAGCACTCTCTTTCTCAAACATTTGATAAGAAATGATAAGACTCACGAGTTCCAAATATGAAGTCTATGTTAGAATAGATAAAACCTTACCATTGTAATCCAATCTGAAAAATAAAGTTTTTCAACAGCATGTGGTTTTGAGTATGTCTAAAAACCAAGTGGCATATTTAAAACCTGAAAAATAAATTTTTCCACGTATACCAAACGAGGCTGTAAAAATCCTTTAAAGTGTTTATGTTTGATTCACTAAAAACACAATATTTTTAAAAAATAAAACACACATTTTATTAATCATAAAAATAGTTATATACAGCAATTTTACAATTAAAATATCTACATTAAATGCAGCACAGATACCCAATTACTTGATTTTTATCACTCTAGCCGTCATTAAAAAAAAAAAAAAATTAATGTTTATTATAGAATATTTTAAAATTAAGGTGTTTAAAAGAAATTAAATTATTTAAAAGAAATGCAAAAAAAAAATTAAAATTTAAGAATTGAAATGAAAATTTAATTGAAACTGCTAAAGAATAAAAATCAAGTAAATGGGTACTTACAATATTCCCCGTTTGTACATCTTTACATCAATCCCACTGAAATGGTCCGGGCTTATATAATAACTCCATACATTTTCATGTATGGAGTTGCAAATTTTAGGTATGCTTATGTTGAATAGTGCATCCTGCTTCACACTTCTCAACTTATCCTCAGCAGATGTATTCATACAGGCGTGTCGTCTCTGTGAGCAGTGGTCCACCACACAACCCTCACAGTAAAATAACTTTTCGCCTGCATGAAGTATTTCTGTCTGAACGCATTTTACGATGTGCGTTCGCAGCAACTCTCTGCAGTTTGGAGGCATGATTCCCTGTGGGATTTGTTTCTGTACAGCTAGGACTTTAGAAGGTAAAACCTTGCTGTACAGTACATGAATCACTGCCTCCGACACTGTGTCGTGAAGCCCCCTTAACACATTTATTTGTTCCATCGACAGTTGTACTGCCGATGGCTTTAAATGAAAAGGACCATCACCGGACTGGTAGAGCTGCTGCATGTGACATTGCCCATTGGCGTTCAGAACGAGGAGTTGGTTGTTTGCCACAAAGCTAGTGGTTTTATACACATCGCTAAAGTTGTGTATTTTTGTCACAAATTCACACCATGTTGGAGGTGTCATGACCACCCCATGTCTCGTTGGCACAAGTTCTCCTCGTACGTCGGCATATTTGCGAATGTGCAGACGCACAGAATAGTTCCACATGTAAATGTTTATAAAGTATAAAAAACCCAACGAGAACGTATGGAGTGGCTCAACATCGATGAGAAGAGTGGCAGGTCTGTTAGTACCAGAAGCATGAAGAGGTGTGGTGGCAGGTCTGTTAGTACCAAAAGCAGGAACAGGTGTGGTGGCAGGCATGTTAGTATCAGAAGCAGGAACAGGTGTGGTAGCAGGCATGGTAACAGCAGAAGCAGAAGCAGGCATGGAGGTACCAGGCATGGTAGCAGGCATGGTAACAGCAGAAGCAGAAGCAGGCATGGAGGTACCAGAAGCAGGAACAGGTGTGGTAGCAGGCATGGTAACAGCAGGAGCAGGAACAACTTTCAAAATCATAGGCTCATCATCATCATCGGTGGTGGTGGCAGCCATTCCAAAAGCAGTTGTGTTGGTGATTGCGATGTAAGGTGGCGAATCTGGCCCAGCGTATGCAGCCTCAAGCCAATCACCGTTCTCCAACAAACTCTGCGACATATTCAAATTGAAAAAAAAAATTTCTAACACCAGAAGCTCAAAACTTGGAAAAATGTGGAAAGAACTTTTGTGCCGAGGCGTTATATACCCTGACTATCATCACACGATCACTTATCTGCAATCATGTGATGACAGATCACGTGAGAAGACTTATCGTATATCACAGGGTGCTGGCTGATCACGTGGTCATAGGGTGATGTCAGATCATGTGAGAACACTTATCTATCATTATATGATTATGCCAGATCACGTGACAACGCTTATCGCATATCACATGATGATGACACCTTGTAAATATATCCCTCCCTACCATATAAGGTCATGGAATGCACCCTTCTCCCGCTTATCGACACATGATTTGTGATAAGCTTTTACTGATAATGTCCACCCAATGAGTCATTCGGAGTTGAACGCTCGACAGAGTAGGTCGCTTATGTTGGTATGTATACATTTTTATAATTTATAAGTGTGTTAGAAATAAAGACACATCATATTTCATTTACATATACTTTTATTTAAAGTTCAACCACTTTACATTTTTTCTAGTTCTTGTGGGTGTACTTTTGTAGGGATGGGCATATACATGCTTGTTCTTTACATAGTGTCGTGGAATGTTCATTTCATCTAATGCTGCTAGAAATGCTTCTTTGGCCACAACCTCGCTCTTCCTGTTGGTGAATATCAGATTAAAAAGGTCTACAATGTTGGATTTGGGAACAATGTCTCGATGATGTAGAATTTGCCCTCTGTCATTCCAATCCAATATATCTGGATGTCTTTTGATGAGTGAAATCATTTCATTGGCATATCTTTTTAATTTTGCAGGCACACTGTTTAATAGAACAGCATCATAGCTGTTTACAGAGTCTTTGGTAATCTTTTCAGATTTTTCCTTTTTAATTAATATTTTTTCTTCAGGGATATCCTGCTCCTCTTGGATCGACGCTTGAATGGGTGTGTTGAAGGAATTCATCTTTAGTTTCTTTTGCAAAAGTTCGTAATATAGTTTCACTTTATCGTCTTCGCCGAGAGAACTGTTTAAAATGCGAGCCATTTCCTTGTCGAAAGTGGTCATATGCTTCTCGCTGAGTACATGTTTGGAGAGAGACTCTTCGGGAATCAATGCATATTTTTTAGCGTGCTCCATTAAAAAGTGTTGAAATCACACTCAATGCTGCTGGAATCAATAAGTTTAAAAATCCACCTTTTTGAATGAGGAGTTTTCGTTTCTGGTACAGAGGTTTACGTCTCTGTGCCAATTCTCGCAACGTAGTCTTGTGTTTACGGAGCTTGACTTTTTGATGCTTCGTGAGAGGAATATTTCCTTTTAATGTGTTGAGACTACACTCGCAGAGAGCCTTTATACAAGAAGATGGAATTTTTTTCAGTAGATTTTTTCGTAATTTCGAGGGGCAAATTTGCAGCAGCTGCAACTGACTTAGTTGTTCTTGGGTGAGCGTCATCTTTACAAGTGAAGAAAAGACACCGGCACATTATGTTTTTATGCAAAAATGTGTCTCGCTTGGTAGACATATTGCGTCTGTCCCGGTAAAATATTAGTCCGCAATCGCATTTCTTCCGGTGTTTCACTCCACAAATCTATAAACAGATATGAATAGGGTTTTTTAGTGGCGTCTTCATACACTTCTTGAAAATATCGAGTCTGCCTGGGATACAACTGTTTTCCCAAGTGCGTGATTTGACTCAAATCTCTTCGATTTTTACAGAGAAGGAGGTAGTGGGCGTTTAATGTAATTTCACGCATTTCTTTTCCTTTGTGAAAAAAATTTTGTGTGATAAACACGACACTCAGATTCATGTGGTGGCTTCCCTTTGTAAATAAATGCGTTAAGCGTTTATCGCTGCCACACTCGGACATTAGATCGTCTATAATAAAAAGCGTATTGGATTCCAAATACTCTCGATAATTCCCGGGTAGCCCTTCCACAAATGTAACATCGGGAATTTCATCGTAAAGTGGTTGGTGGATTCCATAAAACCATACAATTTTATCGATGGGTGGTGAAAACATCTCCCGCTTGTGTTTTAACAAATCGCGAACAAAGAAACTTTTTCCGCAACCCGTGGGACCTGAAATGACCATTGTGAAAGGATGTTGCATAGTCGGAAACTCCATGGTAAATGAGGACACAGGTTTGTTCACATCCATATTTATTGATAAAAAGGTGTAGCAATCTTAAAATGCTTGGTTACAAAATTATAAATTTTTATGTCATTAGATAGTTCGTTGGGTACAAAAGATAACATAAAATCTTTCAGAGAAGTTCCGCGACATCTAGAATATAAATAATAAATACAATAGTGACCACAGACGGCCGTGACATTGCTTTGCAGAGGCATACAATTATAGTCCATGCATTGAAAAGATGATACGTAGTCTGATATATCTCCGTCAAAAGTGTCGGGTGAGTGTCCATAAGAATCGAAAAATTCTACACAATCTCGAAAAGGTAAGTAAAAGGCTAACCAGTGGCTGCCAGGTTCTGTCGATGAGTCCACATTAGCCACGAAACAGGTGGGATATCGTTCAAACTTTTCAGGTAGATTGTCACTTGCAAAAACACCTAAAAAGGAATCGCTCGTAAAAATGTTCTTGGATAGTGCTTTGTTCAACTGCTTGGTATCCATTTTTTTTTTTTTTTTTTTTTTTTTTTTTTAATTGGCAAAATCACACAGAATGTGACGAGACTTGTTAATTTCAATCACGTTTTCAAATTCCGCATACACCAAGATGGAAATGGTTTCTCGAAGAGCTTTAGAAAATTTCACTTCTACCCGTAAATTACCTTGTTGCTGTAAATTCATATGGGGACCATCACACATGTCGGGCGACAAATCAAAAGCATACAAAGTATATCCTGCTGCAAATTCGTCTCGGGTCAGGTGAATTCCCTTGTCTTGGTTAAATCCGGGGAACAGAGTGTGATACGCACGAATGTAGTTGTTGTCTTCAAAGTTTAATTCTAAAGGCTTGCTTGGAACTGGATTGCCGTCTACGTAAACACTTAAAAAGTTTACGTGTTGATGGTCTAGAAAAAATGGATTTAATGCATATTGTCCATTCATAGCAGCATTATTAAGGCATGCAATAACCACTCTTTTTGGCATAACACCCAAAAAGACATTATCTTGCATAAAAGACCAACTTCCTTTCGACACTGAATATGTTTTGCATAATACACGATCTATAGGATACTTTGCTAAATTCTTTTCCAAGGCTTGAACGTGTCCTAATAATACTCCGGGGCTTACTTTAACTTTTCGAACAAACATGGAAGCGTGCTCTAACAAAACTTTGTAGTCGGGTTTGGGGGCGTTGGACACTAAACAAAAATCAGATTTGCTTCGTGTCATTTTTATTTTCAAATCCACCAAATTCAACATGAGGCGATTTTGTTGAAATATATCGGAATGAATCTGTCCGATCATGTCCACAGTTCTACTTAATTTACTCATTTCATATCTTTTTTTCAATCCTTCGTTGGAGTTCTCTGATAGAGGGTCTATATCACTCAGATTCGTATCTTTAAAGAAACATTCACAGGTGAGTAAACTTTTCTTGGCATCTGCTCCATAATTTAAAAGTGTTTCTATGTAGGCTCTGTAGGGATAGGTGTTGGTGGCTGAAGAAATCACTCGCTCGTTTAAACTGACGTCTACTTGTGAGAATAACGAATGCAAAAACAAGTTCACGGGAGCTACCGATTCTTTATCAGGTAAAGGGGTTCCGTCCGATTTCACAATTTTCGCTTTAACATACAAGAATGAAGAACCCAAATCCATATATTCGTCTCCACTTCCCGATATGTTAAACTCTATGGGACCTCCATCTCGTATGTTAGACAGAGGGTGAAATTCTATAAAGTGGCCTTTTTCTATGGCCGTTTGGGTCGGTGGGGTCACAAATAAATCCAGTTCAGACTTGGTACAGGGAGTGGAATCTTTATGAATCAAGGTCGTCATTCTGAGGAGAAAATATCGCGTGCTTTCACCTTCTTAGCAGCTGGAGAAATGATTCGATTTTTGGAGAGTCTCCTCTTTTTATGGAATTTTTTTTTATGTCCTGAACCAATCATCGTTTTCATTTTACTCGCAGCCTTGTCTGTCAGATTACGTCCTGCCTCCTTCAAATGGCGTTGGGCAGCCGCTTTGAAATTCTCTCCTCTAGTTACGTCATTCAACACATTCACTCCGCTATGCCACATTTGTCTTCCGACGGCTTTCGCCCCCGACTTTAAAAGTGGAACAGCCGCTCTGAAAAAGGACCGAAAAAGGCTTCCAAAGCCATAGCCTTTCTGAAAAGTGCTTCCTTGGTAGTAATCAAGGCCTTGACCTGTTTGGTTAACATAATAGTCTTCGAAGGATTTTTTACAGCATTCATAAGGAACATACATTATGAGAGGTACTTTTGGCGAAAGTGTAGTTTCACGTATGAGCGTCCGCGTTCGAATGGCGTCAATGCTCCTGTGTGCGTTCTTATAACGATTTCCAGAGTGTCGATCATTTTTCTACTCACGGGTAGGTAGTGAGGTCGATCGAATTTCATGGAAACCAACTCCCCGTCATTTCCAGTGACTTTAACGATACGTAAAAGAGGCGCCACTACGTCGCCGACAATTTGCGGTTCTACAATGTCTGAATATACAAACAGTACACGATAATGTGCGTTTACATCTGCTACGTAGATTCCTTCGCTCATCACTTCATGATCAGATTCTGAAGAAATCACCATGGGCTCGAAACCCAACACTTGGGCTAAGCCATCTTGTAAAATCACTCTTGCCTTGTTCTTCACTTTAATGCGAACTCGTTTCGTGATAGGACTATAATTGAAGAATATCTTGTTTTGGTGTTTTTTAATGAATATAGCCTTTAAAACATCGGGAATGGTTTCGTAAAATCCAGGTGGGATTCTCCGTCCAATCATTTTCCCATCACCTAGATCAAATCCGATAAAATTGTTCTGAGCAGTGATATTCATCCAGGTATGTGGGTATAAAAATTCTGTGAGTCCTATCTCCCATGCGCCCTTTAACTCTATGGGGACGGGCAATCTTGTAATAAAATGTGAAATTTTATTCTCCGGGAAAAAACTCATCGAGCTGTCGCTCGGTAGTGTCACGTAGAAACTCATCTTGGCGAATGATTTTTTAAATGTAGAGTTCCCCTCTTTTATAATGTGGATAAATGAGATGCAGGAATCCACTGGTTAAACTTGGCAGGGTATCCACGATATTTCACAAAATATTCCAAATGTTTTTTTCGATATCGTTTCTTTAAAACATGTTCGATCGGATATTCCTCTTTCATTCTCACTTTCTGCAATTCTTGCAAGTAAAAAGTTCCTTGAATCACTTCTCCTAGTAAATCTTTAATTCTGTAAACAGCTGGCTCTCTTTTAACACATTCTGTAACTTTAAAAAGTTCTTCAGACCAGTTTGTTTCGTATCCCTTTTCAAAGGTCATTTTTGCTTTGGATACTCGCACAACATCTCCCTCGCTTAAAATACATTTTGAGGCACGTGTGGGAAAATTTCTATAAAGGGTATTCCACACTTGTGCTTCATTATTCTTATTCACTTCAACAGGGGCTTTCTTAATGCTAGAGTGGAAAGTGTGATTATAACTGTGTATGAGCGAATCCAACACATCCAAATAACGATATGTATTTTGACTGGTAAAGTATTTCCACATTTTCGATTTCAAGGTCCGATTAAAGCGCTCAATAACCGAGGCTTTTGTGGTGTTAAAAGTTGTAAAAAACTTCACTTTATTCTCTTTCAAATACCTCTGAAATTGTTTATTTTTAAATTCAGTACCTTGGTCTGTCTGTAATGATTTGGGAATACGTTCTGCGAATATGGTTTGAAAAGCCTCTAAAATATCTACTCCACGCTTTTGCTTTAGTGGTATTGCCCATGCGTATTTGGATAGAATGTCAATACAGGTCAAAATATACCGGAAACCATCATTATGATTTTTCAATGAAGACATGTCGGCTAAATCCGCTTGCCATTGATGGTCTATGCCGTGTACAATTACACGATTCGTTAAAAATTTTCGTTGAACTGGCTTGTGCAGTGTGTAGGCGTCTACACTCTCCAACCATGCCCTTATATTCTTCTTGCTGACTTTTCCATGAAGAGCGCGATATAAAGAATCTACTCCACCAAAGCTGGCAGGGTGTCGCGGGTCTTGATATGTTAAATCCATCAGCTTGCGAGGGAAATATTGACAGTATCATTCAAATGTAATAAAATATTTCTTGGTAGTGTCACTCCTAATAAGACTTCCGACACAATGTATACCACAAACAGTAAGAAAAAATATACACATGTAACGATAACCTCTTCACGCGAAGCCATCTTTCGAAATGAGACGTTCCTCTGTTTTATTCTTCTTATAAACACATGAAAATAATTTTTCAAATCTTAATATTCTATCTTTAAATCGATATGCATCAATCTCCCAGAATCCTTTCCGATCTTCATCGTGGGGTATGTACACAATGTGTACGTAATCCGAAAAAGTGACACACTTCATCTCGCTAAATTAAAAAAAAAAATTATTGAATAAATAATAAAGTTCTCTGCCAGTAGAGGGTGCCGCTAGTCATCTGAGTGGTTTAAATATGGTAGAGAAGGTTAAATAGCAAACTGTTATTAAGCGTCTATGGAGTAGTTGGCAGAGCGTTCACCAACTGGTCCATGGATGCTTTTAGTTCCGGGTTCGAACCCCAACACGAAAACTAAATTTTACAACACATGAAAAAAAAAATCGAATATACATCTGAAATTATATATCAATCTCATTCAAACTTGTTTATTTTGTATCAGACCCTTGAAGTATCCAGTTAGTAGAAATATATTATTATAAAAATAGTTGGCAACACCTCATACTGCTGACGTCATTATTTTGTATCAAACCCTTGAAGTATCCAACTATTAAAAATATATTATTAGAAAAAATAGGTGGCAACACCTCATACTGGTGATGATAAGATCTAATTTTTAATAGCGTAATGAGAGTGTCTCACTCATTTGGAGTTTGACCAGCGAGTAGTGAAGAGGTCGTTCTGTGAGTTCTAATTTTCATTAATATTATTTTTCTATACTGTTAGATTTATTTTTCAAAAATCACACTTAGAATGGTCAAATCCTGTTCACAAAACATAATTTCAGCTATGTATTACATTCATGTTTTTAAAGTTTGTGTATACACTTGTTTTTAGATACACAACACATAAAGGGTTGAATCGTATTCATGTAACACCATTTTTGTGTCCACGGAACACAATTTGTGTGTCCACTGAACACAATTTTTGTGTCCACTGAACACAATTTGTGTGTTCATTGGAAATCCGTAATCAATTTGTTTTAAAACATTCGAAATCATTTCGTTATTATTATTATAAAAATCGTATTGATTTATTTAAAAAAAAAAAAAAAAAAAAATCCACTGAATACAATTTTAGCTAATTATTACATTCGTGTTTTTAAAGTTTGTGTATACATTTGTTTTAAAAAAAAAAATCATTGTGTTATAATATACATATTTATATTCAGTCCGTAGCATTCTGTTTTAAAACGCACCCTTGCATCGCTATTCGAATGAACTTTGAAAAATAATCTAACTTCCACTGATAAGGTACACTTCGAAGTTAACTGTCTATAAAGCACGGGTGCTTTGGCACGATGGTAAGACGCGCGACTTCTAATCAGTTGGACCCAAGATCGAATCCAGCTCCTGACAAGTGAAACATTAATTTCTTTTGGAAAAAAAAAAAAAAAAAAAATGTCGATAGATGGCAGCACTTCATCAAAATTCGTCAGAGGGCGCTTTAACTACATCCTGCTGATAAGATCTTTCACTCTGTCGCTGACCAGCAGAGAGGGAGGACGTGTGCTAAGGAGCTCCAAGGCGCGACACGTCATTTCCAGATTGTTCGATTGCGACATACCTTGAAACTTCTTCCTCAGGTCAAAGGTCAGTCGCTGATTGCGACATTCCCTCTCAAGAGTGAAACTCACTCCGTGAAAGACTTTCGCAATACTAGGAAAGAGGCATCCGGTGTTGTGCCGCCTCACCAAACTTCCAAAAGAGGGGAGGGGGGCATTGAGAGGATCCTCTCAAGAGAGGCATCCTGGGGGTCTCAAGACCCTCCAAGGAGGGGCTTCCTCTCAAAAGAGGGAAGACACTCCAAAGAGGGAAGACACTCCAGAGAGGCATCCTCCCAAAGAGGGACCCTCCTCCCAAAGAGGGTCACTCCTCCTGTGCCGCGCTGTGCCGCCTCCCCGATCCGCCGCAGAGCGCCCCTTTTATAACTACTAATGTTCATATTGATGATTTTATTAGTGATGTATATTTTAGGATATTCTGAAAGTGCTTATGTAAGTTTTGGGGCGAGGTTTATATTTGCATGTGGGTGCTTATATTTATATATGTATCTCAGAGGTGAGATATATAGTAAGAGGAATCATTTATTGAAATAGCTACTGAGGAAATTTATTAAAATAAAATTGTGTGTATATTGTCATTTTTTTTAGATAAATAGAATTTGACTTTATTTCAAAGAGTAGTTCTAAATATTATCAACCAATATTTAAAGATTGGATTCCCCAGTGCAGTGGTATCAATACATGTTTGTTCGTGTACTCCTATGGTAAATACAGATGCATATATTTTTATATATTTTTGATGTGAATAACATCTATGCTTGGGGTATTCTAAACTTCACATCTATGATTGGTCTATTCTGTGGAGAAAAACAGAGTGAACAAAAAAAATATAAACAATTTGGACGATTATACACCCACCGATCCAGTATAACTCGAAAACATAATGCCGTGTTCCGAGGTTAATAGTCGGGATTCCAAGTATAAAAGAACACCTACTAACATCTTGTAAAAGCCATGTCTCACATGGTGGAAGCTATTTAAAGGCAAAAGGAGAATCAACATTTTTCGTAGTTGGCCAAAATGTTTTAGCTGATATATTATATATTGAGATCAAACACGGTAAGCAAACAGGGTTTATTCCCGGAAATAAACTGGATTTTCTGGAAAGAAATTTTGGATGTTTCTAAAACGTGGGAATTTCCAATCATCGCATTGCAAAAGAAAGTGTATGACCCAGAACTAATATTTGCATTCTACATTCGGCATTGTAAATTGCTGAAGCATGGAAAAGAGATGGGTTGGATCCAATAAATACATTTAAATTATAACATTTTAATTATATATAAAAATAAAAACTAAATACACAAATTGCAATTTTATGTGAAAATATTTTAAAAATAAAATTTATCTAAACGCTGAAATACAAAGATTTAGCACATTTATATAAATTGAGATCGATCATTAAGATTTAAACACATTGTCTTTAGCGAGAAAAACCAAATTAACCCCATTTTTCTGAGTTACATGGGACGAAAAAAGCCACCTTATCGCTCATATAAAATATGTCCATAATAGCCTTCAATATTGTAACTTCATTTTTGAAAATAACTAGGCTGGTGTTCTGCCGCAAACAAAAAGCCGAAATTCGACATGTCTAGCACGTAGAACTTGTGGTTTCAGGAGATGATTGATGACGTATGAAAAGTCTGGTTATGTAATTTATGGGTATAATTAGGTACAACATTCTGCAACGAATATGCATTTCAATGAAAAAGTAGTATGAAGCCTAACGGGTCAGATTGGATGTGTTGGAGGTAAAGGGAGGGGGAGAAGCCTGGAGGTGTGCCACACCTCATGCCCAAAAGGTTGTAGAAGTTTACATGCTAAGAGTTTTGTAGTAAGTAACTCATCCAGATTCAATCTTGAAGGCCTGTTTTGGGTACACGGCTATGGTGTTATATTTCGGATACTGTCATGCCTAGAAGTGAGCAATTTTTATATAAAATTCTCCCAGCTAATGCCAGCCTTATAAAAAAATGGGTATAGCTGAAATTATATGAAACTATATTTAATAAATTTCAGTCAATCTTTTTTAATTTGTAATAACTGTAAATCTAACATATAAAAAAATTGCAGCATGACGTCAAATATTTCAAATGAAGAGTAATATATGCAGTTTGTAGACTAATTAAAAATTAAATGTCATATATCGAAGTAATTAAAGATGCTGGAATGTATATAAATTTCAAAAATTAACATTTTTTGAAATAAAACTTTCTGAGTATTAAGATATTTTTTTAACGTTCCTTTTCAGATTTCTGAAGTTTTCAATTACAAATAAAAATTGAAACAAAATTCGTATAATTCCAATATGCATCTCAATATGAATGCTTTGGGGTTGGCAATGTTTATAAGCTTGCTGATGCATTAATATTCATAGTAAAACATATGCATTTTAGATTTTTCTTTATACCAAATTTCTGTATAGCTGAAAACAGAATTCATTATTTAAATTTGAGTATTTTATTTTATTTTTCTTAGACACAAAAAAAAAATACAAAACGATTTTAAACAAGCCTTCTTTGAAATTATTCTTGTTAATGAATATTTATTATATATCGTTTCTTTCATTTCTAATTTTGAATCTGCAATTTGAATTACGGTATTATAAAGTCGGGTTCCTAAATAGAAATAAACTCTTTAAAAAGTATTTTAAATTATTTAAATTCTTTCGCAAGCTTTTTTACTTCCACATCTATTCTTTACAAAGTTTTCAAAGTAAGTATAAAGCCAATATAAAAAAAAAACATTTTACTCATGAAATTCAGAAAATATATTTAAATTTTACATTTAAAATGACCTGAAACATACTTATACTGTTATGTTATTTTAACTTTTCAACAAATTTAATATAAAATTCTCTAAATTCTAAAATTAAACTAATGTTTAAAAACGCAAATGCTTAATAATCATACAGTTTTCTTCAAGAGGCTAATTTGAATAATTCTTTAAAAATTATATATTAAAACAAAATGAAGAATTCATTATTTTTATCTCATTCCATATTTATGATATCTAATGCCATCTTTACTGATTTTAAACAGTCAGTTTATAATAAAATTGTTTTATTTGAAATTTTATTCTGTATTCATAATAGAGTTCAATTCTCAGCTCAAATAATTTTATTTCCAAAATACATGTTCTTATCATTTAGACGAGCAACTTTCATTTAAAAAAGTGTGCTCTGTATTGATAACGCCCTACTGAAAGTCAAAATACACTGCAATTCATTATATTCTGTAAGTATGTTTTTATATATTAATGAAACATGTCAGTAATGATAAAGCAAAAATATTTATGTAGCTGACACAAATAGAATGGAATTTTCATTTCAAATAAAAATATAAAAAATTCATTTCATATTAATGTGAAATTATTTCATGTAACATTTAAAAATAAATTATAAATTCAGTAGTTCAACAGTTTAAATACACTAACTTTATCTAAAAATTGTTTACTAAGCATGCATTCATCTATGTATAAGGAAGTTTACGAGTTTTTATTTCTTAAAAATGCTAATAAAATTCCCAGAGCATAAACGATGATTCAGTTAGAGTAAAAATGCTTAAAACAGGTATTTCAAATAGAGATCCTCCTTAACTCTTACTTTAAACTTTCATAAAAAAATATGATATATGCAGTATAAAACGAATGCTTTGAGATGTCAATAAACGAGAATATTAAAACTGCAGTCGTATGGCGCTTTTTTGAATGACAATAATGAAAATTATTTTAAATAAGGGCCAAATTAACTTCTATTTAGCTCACATCTAACTTGCTAGCATCTGCTATGTATTAGGCACCAAAATCTATTGTAAATATTCCTAGCATCTGATAAACAATATACTCCATTATATTAAAATCTATATAAATAAAATAAAAAATCTGTTTGTCTGTCCCGTCATCACGGGAAAACGGCTAAACTAAATTTGGTGAAATTTTGTGTGTGACCTGGAAATAGCCCCTTTCAAAATTTAATTCTGTTTGGAGTTTCTTCGACCAGTGATTCTCGAGATATTAGTACAAAACAAAATTTTTGTTTGTCTCATCATCACGGGAGAACGACTAAACCGAATTGGATAAAGTTTTGTGGATAGCCTTGAAACAGCCCCCATAAATTTAGCCCAAATTTCGAGTTTCTAAGACCAGGGGTTGTCGAGATATTAATGAAAACTGAAACTTTTTCCTAGGAGTTCTACTCTCTAAGTCCGTGGTTTATCCAAACGAAAAGCTTGAAAATCGTTTAAAAGTGAATTAAAATTATTAGCTTTCAGTTTAATAGGATATTTTTTGCGCTAATTAGTCACTTTATGATAGTTATTATTTTTTCGATTTGAATAATAAATAAATGGATATAAAAATATATTTTAGAAAAGAACGATTTGATTTTTCTTATAGCATTTTTTACTGGATAATATCAATTACGGTCTTCAGGTTTAAACGCTATTATTATTGGTATTTTCGGATTTTATTGATTCAGGGATTATTGATATTCTCTAGTTATTATGCAGTTGTTTTATTATGACAAAAATTGTTTAAACTCATATATTGTACGTTGTATGAGTAATCTTCTATAAATACACGGGTATATATTCTAATCTACGCGAATATAAGTAGTACAGGTATATTGGCATATGTTTTGATATATATTGGCATATACTGGAATCAATTACGACCTTCTGGTATAAAGAGTACGGGGATTATTAATATTTTCAATTTATTATGTCATATCTTTTATTCTGGCAAAGATTTTTGAGACTCATATTGTAATTCGGGTAATCTTCTACTAACACACTGGCATATTTTCTAATCTACGACAATATAAGTAGTACGGGGTTGCATATATTGATTCATTTCCTTTTTTTTGTAAATTTGCTTAAAAAAGAGGCCAGGATGTTTTATTTCTCAGTTCTGTCCATGAAGATAATTTTGCATAGTGAGAGCAGATATTCTTAATCTTCTATTCAGGAGCAATAAATTTAATATTTTAACAGAATTTGCTCATGATTGCGAATTATAAATTTCTTTATATTATTTACTGCGTACGAAGAACGGGTATGCTGCTGTGTGTCGAAATCTGTGAAAGTATACTGTTTTTAAATGCTCTTTTCATGTCATGTAAGTGTAGAATTTCCTCAGCCGATTTTCTGCGGAAATGGGTGACTATGATGGTGTGTGCGTGCCCTTGAACGGCGCGCCGGCTGAAAGAGAAAAACCGTTGAGTGTTTTAATTTTGTCTTGTTGATTTTTTCCACTGTTCTGCATGTACGAGTGCTAATGTATATGTGTGTTGTGACGTCAGAATTGGAAAGTTAGTGTAGAGAGACGCTTCTTTGTCAAATTTAGTGTCATTTTTTCCAATTTTTCGGCGTTTTCGACAATTTGGACCGGATTTTAATATATAGTTAAGCTGGTTATATCTCGCTAAATTTGGCGATAATTTTGTCAAAAATTTTACCAATTTGATGAAACTTAGAACATTTCGATTTTTATGTATTACTACTGTTCAATTTTTATTTTTTAGATACATTTTTTGAAAAAATGTTATGCTATTGAATATAGTTTAATCTAGCGTTCTAAAACGTATGTCATGCTTTTTAAAATAAAAAATATGTACAAACTGATTATTTATTTAATATTATTGCATGTTCTTATTTTTATGATATTTTTATGATATTATCAAATTATCATTCAAAAATTTAGGATCTTCCGAACGTTTGATTGCGTTTAAAATAAATAGGACTGCAGTATCACTGCTCGTCATAATCGTAACAACTCTCCATTCGTTCTTTTTAATATGCAAATTTTAAATACTAAACAAATTGTCTTTAAAATATTTTCAATCATTAATTCATAATTAATAATTAATTTCAATTATTAATTCACCATTAATGAATATTTTCAAGTATTCTTTATATTTTGTTATTTTGTAATATTTTCAATATCATTGATATATTTTGAATCTTTAACAGGTTATAAATTATTTTCTTTACACGATAACTGGGGCTCCGGCTAGGCTCGCCCCATTGGCCAATTACGTCAAACTCTTCCCAATTTAAACAAATGTAACGAAGTAACAATTATGAGTAACCATGGTTAATTCATTACTATTGTTAAAGCCCTGAAGGACGATTTGTCGCAAAAACTTTTAACATATTAGCTGTTGGAATAACCGAGAACAACAAAGTTTGTTTACACTTGAAAGTAACTTACGATGCAATGCTGTCGGTGTAGTGTTTGTGTTAGAATTAAGAGCAAAATATAATTTGTAGAGTGGTTACATGGTCTTCTCTTTCGTAGCTAATGGCAAGTTTGAAGGCATTAACTATCGTCTAGAAGGCATTAACTATCGCAGAAGGTTACATATCTGTTTTATTTTAATGGTTTGTATTTCTTAAATGTTTTACATCAACACCTTTGTTAAATTTTATTAACTAATATTTTATTATCAAAGTTTAAATTAAAATTCGGAGCAACCAGTCCCTAACATCTACTGGTTAACATTACTTATACACTCCAACCTGCCTTAAACGGAATGAAGGGGAATTTTCCATTTTTGTAAACGTTCTCGTTTCATGAAGGCCATTTCAGGAAAAGCTAAATTTAAAAGTTTAGTTGGAAATGCTGATAGTTCATATGTAATTGCTCACCCATACATCAGACTTTAAAAATTCTGAAAAGTGTAGTTAGATAAATCCGATGTATTCTATATTATATCATAATAGGTAATTTAATTACTTTGCGTATGTGTATACGTACATTTTTGTAAACAGCCATACAGAAGAATATGTAAATAAAACCATAGAGTACCCATGTTCTTAAGAGTTAGCTTATTACCGTACCTTAAAACCTAAATGAATTGACTTCAAAACATTACAGCTTGCTATAAAAAAAATTAAGAAAAAAATTCAGATGGACTTAAAAAAGACCCAACAAGGTTTTTAGGACATATGTCTCAGTAACGTTGCGATTTTCAGTTAAAAATCGTTCCTTGATTAATATTTCTAAAAATTCTGAGTCTCCCTGCTTTACGGCAAACTCTTGAAGATCTGAAATGGTTTTCAGAAAATCGGGATTTAATATAAAGTTCTGTGAAAAATGGTGCTCATAGTGGAAATAAATGGCTAAAATAGTAAGATGAATTTTCCGTTCTTAGTTACAACATGTGCTTTTATTAAAAAAACTATTTTATATTAGCCGTCCATTTCCGCATTGTGCAGGTTCCGTTTCACTAAGGGGGAAACTAGCATGAATTTCCTATATTTTTGTAAGAGTCTAATATATTTTCCGCTTATTACAGTATTCCTTTTCCAGGATATTCCGTTTCAAACAGGTGCAACTGTATGTTTAGAACTATGTATTTCCTTTTACTACCTATTAGCAATTTATAATGTCAAAATTTTGCAGAATTGTTTTATTTTAATATAGAGAAATAAATATGATACATTATAAGTTGTCTCACGAAAATAAAGCGATCAATTTATGTCTTAGATCATTAAAATTTATGAAAAACGTAGCCATATCAAATGGGATTAGCACAAATTGAAAATATCTAATAATATATATTGTATTATTTTAAATAAACTTCATTTCAAAATTAATTTCCTTTTGATAGTTAATTTCTCATGTTTCCATTAAAAAGTATATTTTTATTATTATTTTCATACTTCCATTTTCTTTTAATTTATTTTTAAATAAAATATTCTCAAACTCTCTCGTGGCTGACAGCAGATTGTTTCGAAATTTAATATTTTGTAATGGGTCTCTTCAAATACTTGAATCTACAAGATTTGTCGTGTAATTTACATTTTCAAAAAGAACACAGAGCGTGAAAGCCTGAACTGTTTATTAAAATCGAGGAAATGTATTTAACATTCAATCTTCTTCAAATATAAATCGGATTTTTTCATGAATGAAACAAGAAAATAATATTTATTACGAAAATGATACATTTGTCTTGTCGTGGGGGGAATAAATTGATATAAAATTGTGATTTAATTAAATTTTAAACGGCGTTTATATCCTTGCTTATGTATGTAATTGTGTCCGTGCATATGCTAAATCGTAGCATATTAAATTTTATTTACTGATTTAAAATATGCTTGCATTTAACCTGTTGAGTGTATGATAATCAAGTTGAAAGTGCACTGAACAATTTATTTGCGTCTAAATTCGTTTCAATTAACTATTTTTACTTTCCTTAAATACATAATGTAAAAGGAAAGTATTGTGATGTGGTTGAAAATTCGAATTGGAATTTTCGATGGGAGAGCACGTTTCGATCATCCCTGATCACGAATCGAACATTTTTAAGTGATGTATGCTTGTTTGTGTGTGTGTGTGCTTGTGTGTGTGTGTGTGTGTGTGTGTGTGTGTGTGTGTGTGTGCATGCGTGTGAGTGTTTGTGTGTGTGTCAGTGAGTCTGTGGAGACGATATCTCACGAATAAATAGAGCGATTCGAATGAAATTTGTTACACAAATCATAATGCGTAAATACTGGAAGCCTATTGTTTTTAAACATAATCGAATCTTCAGAACGCTCCTATACTTTCGAGTGAAATTTTGATAAAATCATCAAAAAATCAAAACCTTTAATAAAGCTACGCAAATAGACATTTTTTATGTAATTTTTTCTTAGAAAATGATTGACATAAACTTTAGAACACTAGCATGAACCGTTTTCGAGATATTGCACATTTTTCAAATAAATTTATCAAAAATTCCATGAATTAAAAAAAATATATTAACTGTTAAGAAACATGTTCACTTTTCATATGTAATATCATGCGATAAATTTGGTGACATCATTCTCCTGGATCTAATTCGTTCCATTCACGAGAATAGATACTTTGTTTAATAATTTTGTATTTGAACGCCAATAGTCATTTATCCGCTGTAAGAATAACTTATTTCTCCATCCATGCCGCTTGGCGAGATTTTGACGACGAATTTAGCGGAATGTCGCCAAAATGGCGAAATTTTTAAATGTTGCCAAATTAACGAAAATCTCGCCAAATGGATAAAAATGACGCTTAATCAATAAAAATGAGGACTACTTGAAGAAAATTCAATATCTTGAAAAGAATATGAGTATCTACTATAAGAATAAGATTTTTTTACCTGTAAAAGTAGTAAATTCATTATATTATATAAGGAAAGTCATGTGCTGCCGACATCAGATATTTTATTTATATATTTTATCGTTAATTATATTATTTTTAATTTTCATTAAAATAGTTTATTGTGTAAGAGCGTTTATGCTTGATTTAAAAGACTCTTCTGCTTTCACATTCTGATGTAGAAACTGAAATGATATTGCATAAACATGTATACACAAAACTTAGCCCAGTGATCATTTATTTAGTGGTAAATACTTAACTCCAGAATTCCATCCGTCTCCCTGGTGAGAAGCGAAACTGCTACTCAATGGCATGGAATTAATAAATGGCAAAAACAACTCGTTAAATGATGAGATTAACGACATTTTAAAATTAACACAGTCTTTAATTAAATTGTAGTTAGGTAATTCAAATACAAGCATGACATCAAAATTCACATTTTACTCGGAACATCTGCGTTCCTATCTTTCTGTATAGATATACAAATGATGACATGGGTAATTAATTATTTACTCTTAAATTAATTACTGGTACTACATTATATCATGCTGGCACCTTAGAAGCTTGAATTACTTTTAACCAGTCAAAACTGGAATCTATAAAAATTTGCCAGCTCTAATATGAGAAGTATTTATACTTACAAAACTTCTCTTTACTCTTGGTAGGGCAGTCATCATTAGAAGGTGAGATTTGGAAAACATCTTTAAATTTAATTCAATTACCAACACTTTAGCCATTTTTAAATTTTGAAGAGAGAAATTTTAATTGACTGCCTCTACCAAATCCTGTTCCAAATCTGAAGACAAAAAGCCAAGCGCGTCACTTTACATTTACTGCGCTGACGTCACAACCACATATCCATATCACACGTACATCCAGAACATTGGAAAATAATCAACAAAACAAAATTAACACTCAACGGTTTTCTTTTTCTCTCTCAGCTGACTGGCGCGCCGGCTCAAGGACACGAGCACTTCACAATTTGCTCTATTTCCACAGAAAATCGGCTGAGGCATTCTACATTTACATGACATGAAAAGGAGCATTTTAAACAGAAATATGCATCGCAGATTTCGATGCCACAAGTATCTTCCCCCCCCCCCCGGCAAAAAATTTTGCAACCGCAGGGCAGGAAAATTTTCTCCAAGAGAATCCTGTAGAAGCATCACCTCCAGCAGGGCGAACGCTAAAGCAGCAACTGCCGCAGGCAATTTTGCACAAAAATTTTGAGGGTGAGCAATGTACGTCTACACTACCACCACACTCAAGGAGTCCAGAGACTTGCGCAGGGTCCCCGTTGTCCAAGAGTCAAAACATCAAAACATGGCCAAAAGAGAGGACACAATGCTGTCCAAAAACTGCTATAGGATCCTTTCAAAAGAAAACACACAGTTAAAACATATGCAAATACACTGAAATACACATAATATGCTCTTATCAAACTTTCTCAAATTCTTAAAACAAAATACACTTGTAAAATACACTAAAGATTCCTGCTGTGTGACTGTACAGAAAATGTGTTCCTTAAACGTGTAAAATCAGCGGGGAACTATACGGGCTGCCATCACAAGAAAAAGGGTGTGTAGAAAATGAAAAAAAAATATCCCGCGTGCAGGGCTTCTGGTGCATCCAGGCGAAAACAGGGCAGCCACGGTCCAAAGCACACGTCAATTCAGCAAAGATGAGAAACCCAACTCCGAAGCGATGAGTCCTCCACCACGACATCACTCCTCCAACACACAGGGGTTCCAGATGATACGCTTCTCGCCTCCGCTCTGGAAACGACGGCGAGATCTGTCCAGCCTCGACCAGGTGTAGCAAAAAGCCGGGATTTTAAATTGCTTCATTCACATCCCTCTCGAAACACAGGGTGTAGCTTGTTTGTGTAAACACCTGCAATTCACTCAATAGAAAAAACATTTGCAACATTGAACTCAAGGGACGATGGTGACTAACGAAACTACTGTACTCTTTGTACCAGTAGGGAAGTGAATTTGTAAAAATGTAAACATTGAATTGCAGATCAAAATAAAGATATATGTAAAGCAGGAACAAAAAAGATATGAAATAAATTTTCAAAAACAGAAATATTAAAAAATTCTGTCAAAATCAGGTCACTTGTCAGAAGTGTCAACTCATGCACTTCACAACAGTTTTTCATGTCAGGTATTAAAATTCTGCACATTTGAAATTAAAATTTTCATCACCACATGAATTCAAATTACTTAAAATTATTGTAAATATTAAAAATTATTGCAGAAGAGGTTCCATCACTACCTCAAACAGATGAGCTTGATCAAAACACAAATACATTCTCAACAGGAAAGTTTTTCGAAGACTCCAAACCAAATCAACAAAAATTCACAGTTCACGAAAAGTTTCCAACTCCAGATTCAAAAAGTTTATCAAAAGATAATCAAAAATTTTGTAGAGTGAAGAGTTTCAGTCGATATCACACAAATCACAAGATTAAAATTGTATATAAATTCAAAACAGTAAAATTAAAAAAAAATTTTGTATTTTTCACAGATGAAGTATGTTTCACAGATGAAATAATCTTCCATTACAATTGAGCAGAGATGTGTGTAAATAAAAATATTTAGAATACACAATAATAAATTTCAATAATCAGATAATACTTTCAGAAAAATTATACACAACAATCAATTAAGCTTAAATATCAAGATTCCAAAAATTTAACAAGCTGCATTAACAATTACTGTATCACTATTTCTTAAACAAATTTTGTAAACACTGGAATTTTGCATCACAGAAGAAAAAGATTTTGAACATTGTTGTGCACAGATGAAAAACTGGATTAATTAAATTGTCTGAGAGAGTATCGACTGTTCACTCTAGGACGCTGCTGGTTTAAAGCTCTATTGTAGACCACTCTGGTATGACGGTTATCACAGTTTGTGTGACTGGAAGAAGAAAGTTGTTTGTTTACACTATTTGGATCACTGGAAATTGGAGCACTGGAATTCCGAACACTGGAAACAGGTTGTTTGTTTGCACTGCTTTGAGAACTGGAAATTGGAGCACTGGAATTCTGTCGCTGGAAAGCATTCGAAGTTGATGAGGACACAGTTTGTTTATCACGACCAAGTGCACTATCTTTTGGAAGAGTTTGAAGCTCAACTCTTCTAGATGGTAGTAATGTAAGTCTGTTGACATGGACTCTCTGCTCGTTCTTCGGATTTAGAACATGTTGTATTATAAAGTTGACTGGAGAGATTTTCTTGATCACCTTAAATGGACCTCTATTATATGAAGAAAGTTTCTTGGACTGGTCGCGTGGTAAATATGGAGTGTAAAGATACACGTGGTCATTTTCTTTAATCACAGGTTGTTTTGCACCTTTATGCTGTTGTTGCTTTTGACTCTGTTGTGCTTTATCCAAATTGACTTTTACAATTTCATATATTTTCTTTAATCTATATTCCAAATCTTGACCATAATCATGCACAGAATCATATTTTGTGCTTTTAAATCCTGTTAAAAGGGTAATTGGTACTGTTAAATCTCTGCCATACATGAGGTATGCAGTAGTTTCTCCCGTTGATGCATGAACAGCATTTCTGTGGGCCAGAAGGGCAAAAGGAACTGAACGATCCCAGTCGTCTTTCTCTTTATATGCAAGATTCTTCAAACTTCTGAGTAAAGATTTATTTGCTCTCTCGCAGAGGCCATCAGATTGGGGATGATAGCTAGTGGTACTTTGTTTGATGATTCCCAACTTCTTGTATAGGCTCTGAGCAGCT
This sequence comes from Amaurobius ferox, assembly GCA_951213105.1. Lineage (NCBI taxonomy): Eukaryota > Metazoa > Arthropoda > Arachnida > Araneae > Amaurobiidae > Amaurobius > Amaurobius ferox. The sequence goes on from OX578134.1 coordinate 125,443,425, forward strand.
TTTGAAAGAAAATTCGACCCTTTGTCAGTAATCAGGTGGTGGGGAATACGCTTCTAAGGTGCCAGCATGATATAATGTAGTACCAGTAATTAATTTAAGAGTAAATAATTAATTACCCATGTCATCATTTGTATATCTATACTTTTGTAAAAATATCTTTTGTAAAAATAAGAGTAAATCATAAATTTCAAGAAAATGATACTATTTTGATTGAACCGCTTGAGGGAGAAAAAGAATTTTTTGTGGCAAGAGCAGTGTACAAGACACCTCAGAAAGATTATTTATATGTGAAAATTGCAAATCCTTCTGAAAATGTAATTAATTTGAACAAGAAAATGAAAATTGCAAAATTGCAAAGTATTAAAGAAGTACAAGCATTACCAGTAAAAACAGTAACTGACCACACACCCATTGAAAATAATGAAAAATTTGAAGCGTGGGGTGGTGACTTTGACTTAAGTCACTTATATGGAGAGAAGAAGAGGAAGTTATTGGAACTTCTTAAAAAGCATCGTAGAGTTTTTGCAAAGTCGGTTTCAGAGATTGAGGGTTGTGATACAATTTTCCATACAATAAATTTGAGAAGTAACATACCAATTAAAAAGAAAAATTACAGAGTGCCTCATCACCTTCAAGAAGAATTAAATAAACAAGTGACTGAACTACTTGGTGCGGGTATTATTAGGCCCAGTACTTCGCCTTATAATACGCCTGTCCTTTTTGTCAAGAAAGCAGATGGGTCATATCGTTTGGTCTGTGATTTTAGGCAGTTAAATGAAGTCATGATTGACGAACCTTATCCAATACCTAACATCAGTGAGCTCATCGATAATTTGGCAGGAGCAACTTATTTTTCCACTCTGGATCTTACTTCTGGGTTTTACCAACTTTGTTTGGACCCGAATGACTGTGAAAAGACAGCCTTTTCAACCAACAAAGGCCATTTTGAGTGGTGTCGCACTCCTTTTGGGCTCAAAAATGCCCCTGCATCTTTCCAGAGATTGATGTCATTGGTTTTGGCAGGTGTTACGAATGTTTACATTGATGATATTATTGTGGCATCCAAGTCCTTTGAAGAACATATACAAAAATTAGAAGAAGTATTTTTGAAATTGCAAGAACATCACTTAAAATTAAAACCTTCTAAATGCTATTTTTTTCGAAGAACAATTAAATATCTGGGATTTTTGGTCTCAGATGGGAAAGTGCAGCCTGATCCACACAATTTGGAAACCATTCAAAAATTTAAGATGCCAAAGTCCATAAAGAATGTGAGGCAGTTCTTGGGTCTCACAGGATTTTATAGAAAATTTGTGAAGAATTTTGCAGATGTTGCTTTACCCCTCACACAACTTTTAAAAACAAAACAAGGTGTAAAATTTAAGTGGAATGAAGCAGCTCAAGAATCTTTCGACATTTTGAGGAAAGAACTTTTAAAAGAACCAATTTTGATTTTACCTGATTTTAAAAAGAAATTCATATTGCACACAGATGCATCTAAGTATGCACTTGGAGCATATATTTCACAGCAAGATGAAAATGGTTTTTTACACCCTATTTCATATGCCAGCAGGAAGCTAAATGATGCTGAAACCAGATACAGTGTTGTTGAGCGTGAAGCTTTGGCTGTAGTCTGGGCGACAAATTTTTTCAAACACTATTTAATTGGAGCTCATTTCACAATTTATTGTGATCAGCTCTCCTTGTCATTTATTTTCAAATTCAAGGATCCAACCTCCAGACTTTCACGTTGGATAGCTTCTCTTTCCCAGTTCGACTATGAGATCATTCATAAGCCAGGAAAGGCGAATGTTGTGGCTGACTACTTATCAAGATGTGTCGGTGACAAAGAAAATCCATTATCAAAGAATTCTGCAAATACAAGAAATTCGGCTAATGCCCAAAAACCAAAAAAAGTCAATAATGCACAAAATCAGAAATCTTCAAAAGGTTCAGAAATTCAACAGGTGAATGCAATTAACACAAATCTAAGTGATGAAGAAAATGTTCAAAGTGAAAATTTAGAGCAATTACAGTGGAACCAACTTTGTTTACTAGAATAGTTAACGCTCAAAAATCTGATAGCAGATGCAACAAAATTAAGAATTTCTTAGAAAAAAATGTGGCTCCATATCCACAGAGATTAACCTTTTTTGAGAAAGAAAATGCATTATGGTGCACTCACAAGCACCCCAAAAGAAGACACGAATTTAATGAAAGATTGGTAGTACCTCAGTCCTTGGTATCTGAAATTTTGTGGTTGCACCATGACTGTCCTGCATTTGCTCACTGTGGTTTTCGCAGAACTTTGTCTAGTATCAACAGAAAGTATTATTGGCAAGATATGTACACTCAAACACAGAATTATGTCAGTTCTTGTGACGTTTGTGTCATGAACCATGGGTTCAGAAATTTTAAAGCACCAGTACAGAAGTTTGATACATCTGATTTTCCCTTCCAAAGAGTGGCGATGGATTGTATAGGCCCTTTTCCAGTTTCAAATTCTGGGAAAAGGTATATTTTAGTCATAACTGACTACTTCACAAGATGGGCAGAAGCATACCCATTGTCATCTATTACTTCAGAGAAAATTTTGGAATGTTTTGAGAAATTCATATCGTCTTATTACTTTTAACCAGTTAATTACTTTTAACCAGTTAATTACTTTTCGTTAATTACTTTTAACCAGTCAAAACTGGAATCTATACAAATTTGCCAGCTCTAATATGAGAAGTATTTATACTTACAAAACTTCTCTTTACTCTTGGTAGGGCAGTCATCATTAGAAGGTGAGATTTGGAAAACATCTTTAAATTTAATTCAATTACCAACACTTTAGCCATTTTTAAATTTTGAAGAGAGAAATTTTAATTGACTGTCTCTACCAAATCCTGTTCCAAATCTGAAGACAAAAAGCCAAGCGCGTCACTTTACATTTACTGCGCTGACGTCACAACCACATATCCATATCACACGTACATCCAGAACATTGGAAAATAATCAACAAAACAAAATTAACACTCAACGGTTTTCTTTTTCTCTCTCAGCTGACTGGCGCGCCGGCTCAAGGACACGAGCACTTCACAATTTGCTCTATTTCCACAGAAAATCGGCTGAGGCATTCTACATTTACATGACATGAAAAGGAGCATTTTAAACAGAAATATTCATCGCAGATTTCGATGCCACAATTGCGACTGCAGTTATATATCATTAGAATTGCTTAATATATT